>JARHVA010005536.1:0-115000 GCA_037957365.1 Torreya grandis | reverse complement strand
TGGCCTATAATGACCAACTAAGGGCTAAAAGGGCCCTAAAAATAGGTCAAATTTATTAAAAATGAAAAAAAAAAGTAATTTAGGCTTGATTTTGATTAAAATTTGAAAATAATGTATTTCGATTATACATGAAATGGAGGATTTATACATATTTTGTTGTTTCTTACTTATAGGGGCATCAGATATTCTAACATTTGGTAGATTCATCATGGATTTCAGACTTAATAGAGTGCATGTTGATATAAGATAGAGATATATTGATTGTTATAGGCCTAGGAGGTATAACAAATATGTGTAGGATACCTCTAATTTTAGATTTATTAGTCATATTCATAAGATGTTGGGAATGATTGAATAACACCCTAAATTGGGAGTTGGAGGGGGATAATATAGAGGTGGGTATCACCTTGGAGGATGTGCTTACCATCCTCAGATTTTCCATAGCAGGGATACCCGTACTCATAAGAGTACTTGATAGTGAGGAAGATAGGAAAGCCTTAGCTGTATGGGTGGAAATCTCAGACAAGATATATCCATGATTGAGGGTGAACATGCTTAATGTATATACATCATTAATTATATACATACAAAAGGATATGATAGGACTTATGACAACACAAGTATTGTTCCATAAGTTGGATGGTAAGGTACCACTATTTGTGATAGCCTTGAGTGAAATAATATTAAAGGAGAGTGTGCTATATGACTTGGGGTGTGTCATTTGGGTATAGCTCATGCATGACATGTATGGAGTGCTATCCATAGGGTATAATTTATTGGGATTGATCATATTATTTATGGAATGGATATATGAGAGGTTTCCCATGTATCAACTGGCTGGGTTGCCCCATATGATTGATGATAGATTACCTCAGGTTCATAGATGGAGACAAGAATAAGTAGCATGGGTCATGCCCCATATGCCTATAATGAAGATGATGAGATGAGTGGATATGGTATGGAAACTATATGGGCACATCATTATGATATGGCATAGATGGGACATAGTATCACCAGCTTTGGCATGGATAGAGGTGATAGGTAAATATACCTAGTAGATGAATCCACATCTAGTGACACGAGTACTAGGATAGATGGGTTCGCCTAACCTAGTGGTGCCAATAGTGGTGCCCATGTTTTGTGCTTGGTATGTGAGAGAGTTATAAGGGAGAAAATGACTAGGGCCACTAGTTACTAGGTCAATACTCAGGGCATGGCATGAGAGACCATGGACTAGTCAAGCATGACAACTAGCAGAGTGAGAGAAGATGGATGTGGAGGTAGGAGTACTAGAGTTACCACCAAAACCATAGTAGTAGGAGTAATGACCACTATAATCATGGATGTGATATAGGTAACATGAGTATGAGAGAGTAGAGAACATCACCCTCCTAGATGACCCAGTAGGTGAGCTAGACTAGATTTGTATGATAGAGAGGCCAGTTAGGCATAGACTGAGATGGGCACAAGCTATGACTCTAGGATTTGTTTTTAGGATGAAAATGGTAGAGGAGGTTCTTTGAGGTTTCATAAATGGGGAGACCATGCTAGGTGGTCACATAGATGGTGAGATAATAGTAGCCAACACACATACAGGTAATAAAAGACGATTATATTATGATTAAGTTTTACTTGATATATACTAGAGATAGATTTTAAGATATATCAATGATCTAATATCTATTTGGTTTAATTTTTATAGGTGTATCAGAGGATGAAGAGATTAGATGGGGGTCTTTAGTAATGGGATTACTCCATGATGTCTTGGATGAGGCACTGATGTCATACAACCCCACTACATTGGAGAATCCTTGGGTATCATCTACCCTAGCTTAGGTGAGCTAGTTTAGATTAGCTGAAGAGGTCATGAGGTAGTTATCAATGCTTATAGAGGGGATGAATCCACCATTATATATGGGTATAGGAGATGCATGGGCATGACAAGCCCTAGTTGAGGAGAGATCCATGCATCTAGAGACTATGACACATATGGGATATGTATAGGCCCAAGAGAGAGTGACACATTTAGAGACCCTATCCTAGTTGGCACATGTGTAGGCTCAGGTGGCTCATATATAGGGGTTGAGATCTTAGAAAACCTCTTTAAATCATTCTATTCGAAGGAGTCATACTTGAGGCATCTATGGGCAATATGGTTAGGTCATGAGATAGGCAGGATGGGGCCCAACCATAGAGCTAGAGATTTGTAGATGGTTGTATTATTATATCAAAACTCATGATATATATATATATATATATATATATATATATATATGTTGTCATTATGGTTGTGGTTGTTGATGCTTGGGTATATTTATTTCTATCACATGTATTTAGCTATTTTTGTATATGATATAGGAAATATGAGTTGTTTTTTATTTTCTATCATTATGTAGGACACATGAATGGTTAAAAAGAAACAGGAAAAAAGGACTTGGTAAAATATAATCAATCAAAAATGTACTACACACTATTTCAAGATGGAAAATATGTAATAACAAGAAAATGACTATGTATAAAGAACCAAAAGGGTAGTAAAACAATATGGTAAAAATTTTGTTTTTAAGTCAAACAAAAGATTGGTACCAAATTAAAATAAGTAAAAACATACTAAATCATGTTGGGAAGTATGAAAATAATGTAATAAAGTAGAAATCTCTCAAAATAACAAATGGTATAAAAAAATCAATTAAGTTAATCAATCATACTAAATCACGTTGGGAAGTATAAGAGAAAAAAATTATCCAAAATTGGGTCTTAAATTTATCACACTAATTCAAGATGGGAAGTATGAAAAATTTAAGAAATAGTTGGATTCTTACATGAAATTAGAAAATAAGAAGATAAAAGTGAAATAAAAATGAAATAAGCATAAAATATACTAAATCAAGATGGGAAGCATGTCAATGATGTGTAACTTCATAATCAATCACATTTTATCTCATATTTGACACATATAATTTTGATTGTGACTTGGATTATTAGAAAATTTTGTGAGGAAGGTTAGGTCCTATCCATGGTCTTACATTGAAACTCACAAAGGGAACACCAATGAGGTAGAATAAAAGTGAAACTATGGTAATAAAGGATGTGGGTAATAGGAATGTGAATTTATGGTAATTTGTGAGGATGGCTAGGTCCTATCTATGGTCTTACAATGCAACTCACAAATGAAATCCCAAGGGGAGTGATCAACGAACAAAACAATATCTCTTAAGAAGAAATATGAGGAATGTAGGGAATAGAAAAAATAATGTAAAAATCATAACATATGAATCTTATGAGAAGACCTTAGGAGACATGAGGCATACTAAGGACATGAGAAGACACTAAGTGACTAGTGACCATCAATGTACAAAGGAAAGCTATTCGTTATAGACATAAAGATATGTAGGAAAATAAGCATGATACTAAGATCAACACATGAAGGTAGATTGGTCCAATAAAAATAAATTATACCTACCTTCCCATGACATGTTCCTCATTATTTAAGACCCCTTATAGATCTATCATTATACTATGAAGATTGGGTATTTACATGAGAAAGTATGTAGTACTAAAAGATTTCTTTATTCTCTTTTTTTAATCTACTAACCTACCACACCCTAATGGACCTCAGATATATTATGAGGCCAATTATAGAGTTTGAGCTTTGAATAAAAAAATAATATGTGCTTTAAATCGCATCTTTTAGTGTGATTTGACTTTTAAGAGTTTTGAATATTTTTACTTTTTGGATCATTACCTTTTGTTAAATGATTTGAATTTTGAAAGTTTTTAAGGATTTTTAAGATTCATCCTCCATATGGACTTGGAATGACCAAATAATATAGTGAGTTTAATTGTTTTCTAATTGATCACATTGTAAAGAGGGAATATGACTAAAGAGAACCAAGATTGTGTAACCAAGTCACAATGACAATTAGCCATGAAAAATAGAGATAAAAAAGTAAACACTCATAAGGAGATAATAAGGGAGTTTTAAGAAAGATACTTAAGAAGGAAAAAAGAGAAATGATAAGGAAGACATACCTAAGAGAACATCAATAACATTATAATAAATACAGAATGCAAAAGTAAAGTCACCATATAAGATAAATAAGAATTCAACACAATGTCAAATGAAATAACAAATATATGTAGATAATTTGGAGCACACATCCAATACAAATGAAAATTTAAATAACACCATGCATGTGATCATAGATATTGATAAATTTGCCCACAAAAATTATCTAGAACATTGGATAGATCTTTATGTAACTGGATGTGAATTACTGCTAATGTTTTATCTATCTTTAGTGAACACTAAAAATACTTCTTGTCTAATCTCCTCAATAGAAAAAGTAAGAATGCTATATGGATCATGTTGAAGAGGGAAATCAGTTAAGAGATGCTCATGAGAATTCATGGGATTGGAATCTATAGGAATCACTAGTGGGGAAGGATCCATAGGTAAAGGGCTCACAGGTGGAGAAGGATCCAAAGGTGAGGGAAGGTCCACAAGTGAAGGAATCATGGGTGGAGAAACAAAAGGTGATGAAGGAACCATAGGAGGGGATGGAACCATAGGAGGTGGAAGCATGGGAGAATAACGGGGAGACTTATTGTAGGAATGGACTATGGAAGGAATAAAAGAAGGGGTAGGAATAATTATAAGGTGATTTCTAAGGTGTTGTTAAAGGATATGACAATGATTGGTGTGATGGGTGTCACACTGGTGTCAAAGACAATACACCTCTCCATACTTAGGCATATACTTAGGTAATATATTTGGGGGAGGCATGAATTTATATGAGGATTGAGGGGTACAAGGATGAAAAGTATCAATATATTATCATAACTACAACAAGGCATGGATGAAAAATTATTTGTGTTATGGAAGCAATAGATACGCTTGTGAGTAGACTTAGTAGAAGTAATCATAAGAAGAGGTGTAATAGGAATGAAAGGATCTTGAGAAAGCTCATTAACCCATTTGGTGGGTAATGGATCCATATAAGGTAAAGGAAGAAAACCATCACCAAGATAAGGTGGTGGTGGGTAAGGAAATAGATTAGGATTGATTAAAGGAGTGATGGGATCAAAATTAGGAATAGACTCAACAACAACAAGAGCAAAAATAGGCTCAACTATAGTAGGAACATAAATGGGCTCAAATATAATAGGATTAGGAATAGACCTTGATGTGAGATATATTGAGGGAGGGGTAGGATCTACATAAGGCTAAAGAAGGGTCACACACATCTTAAGGATAAGCAGGCTATAGAGGTCAGGGTACCTAACAAAATGGTAAGACCCAATCATAACATTATCCATGAGCATAGTCCTACAAGGTTATTTATAAACTAGAGGTTTTGGTGTCATCTCTACCCTAAATAAAGAGGAAAATACTAAAATTAGGAACTATAAATGATGAAATATGAGAAGATACATGAAAATACTAAAGGAAGAATGATAACAAATGATCTCATAATCATAGGCCTGAACAAGATCACCTAGGAATGGATCATGTAAGGTGTAACCATCATCTTAGTTAGGTATGTAAAGATAAATGGTGTATGTATGGATGAATTTACAGCCAATGAAGTGTGATGAATGGAATGCTGAGTCTGAGTCAAGATAAGGAGGATATAATCACAAGGAGGTTTGGGAAAATGAGGTTGCAAATAAATTAGAAGTTAAAAGCTGAGATGAGGCAAGAGATAATTTTTTTAATCTTTAAGTTCATCATCATCAAAATCTATGAGGTTAGGAGGAATATTACCAAAGATTTTAGGATGCCTGTTGTAACCTCGAGTGGAATTGATGGGAAAGTTGAATTATTAAGTCTCATGAAATGGAACACTAGGAAATGGTTTAAGGGTAGGAATGTTGAAGACACCATGATCTTGGAATTGTTCAGAATTCCATGGGTTAGTGTCTCCATGAATCTTATAAATGGATCCATTATGAGGGAATTTAACACATTGGAAAGTAGAAGAGGCAAATGCTCTCATACGGTGAATCCATGGACTACCAATCAAGATGCTATAAGATAGAGAAAAGTTAAACATCATCACCTTCATATGAATGATGAGAGGTGGGATGGTAATGGGAAGCCACACACAACCTAAAGGAGGTATTTACCTTTGATAATATCCTTGGCATGTGATACATGTGGACTTGAGACTGAATTCATAATATCCAAGGATTTTTATAAAATTGAAAGAGGCAACATAAGTGCTAGAACTCTCATCAATAAATGCATGCTTGAATTGGGTATCACCTATTTGAAAACTAATGACTAGAGGAGGGTCATCTAAATGAATCATAATCTCATCAGGAATAATAGTAGCAATGGAAAATTTTAAGTAAAAAGAAGTGTCCATTGTTTTATCAACATGGATGGACATCTCTTCACATTATTGTAATATGCTATCTTCAGATCAGATAAGGTTGTTTTGCATCCTACTAGTGGAGGATGAGGAATGTTCATTTTGAATAGGAGTTACATAAGATGGTTTTAATGATGTGGAGATGTCCTCATAATCTCAATAAATTTAATTTAGGATGGGATATTAGTGAGTTTCATGATTTTATCCCACTCATCATAACCCATAAGAAGGTTGTTAGAAATAGGTGCATGCTGATTAATTAATTCCTTATAAGGAGTTACTGAAGTGCATTGGAATTTATCTTGATAAGAAGGGAAGGTTTAGAATAAGGTTATAAATTATGTTTCAAGGATGAAGTAGTTGGTTTAGGTTGGTTTTAAAAATTGGTAGAATAAGTGTTAATATAAGCTTGATTATCATTAGTGTTAGGTAAAGAAGATGAAGGGATGGTAGAAATATAGAATGGGAAGTGTTATGCAAAGGATGAGTTGGAATTGGATCATCAAAAGTGATAAGTTCATCTTGACCCAACTCATTTAAATGAGTTTGAAAAGAATCTTAGATAACATGAAATGTATAAGACAATGGAGGAGTGTAAATAGGTTGAAGATTGATGAAATTAACCACTTGTGAATTTAGTCATGTTGACCACATTCTCTTTAAGATTTGGGTCGACAAGAATTTATAAATTGTTAGTGTAAGGGATGGGTTTGTCTTGGTTGTCTTGATTAGGTTGGTGATTAGGAAGAGGGTATTTATAGATAACCAAATGAGCATTAGCTTTATTCAAGGCTTGAGATTTAGTATGTGTTTCATGAGCCTTAAAATAAATGTCATAGGCTTGTTGATGATTTTTGATGATTAAATCATGGTCAAAATTAGGACCAAGAAGAAAATCCATAGATAAATTATAAATATGCCTACATGTCCTCATGAGAATAACACCAACTTGCATCTAACCAAAAAAACTTGTTGGGATCATAATAGGATTTCATAAGATGAGTGGGATTAAGTTATCATGGTAGAGGCCTAGGTAGATTCTTAAGTAACTCAGTCGAGGATAGAGGATTGTGAACATTGATGATATTTGGTGATAGTAAGTAAGGATTGGTATATTGTTGAGAAGGGGGAGCCAGTTCCAAAGATTGGTTAGGTAAAACAACTTGAATAGTGTGAATGGTGTCATAAGAGTCCATGACCCATCATTGGTAGCATTATGATTTTCATTCTTAAGTAAGATGTGAGGACTTGTAGAAGGTTGGAGTGGTTTGAATAGATGCATAATAAAATATTGACATTTTTCTTGGTCATCAACCTCCTCCAAGTATGGAGAGAGAGAGAGAGAGAGAGAGAGAGAGAGAGAGAGAGAGAGAGAGAGAGAGAGAGAGAGAGAGAGAGAGAGAGAGAGAGAGAGAGAGAGAGAGAGAGTGTGTGTGTGTGTGTGTGTGTGAGAGAGAGAGAGAGAGAGAGAGAGAGAGAGAGAGAGAGAGAGAGAGAGAGAGAGAGAGAGAGAGAGAGAGAGACGAGAGAGAGAGAGAGAGAGAGAGAGAGGGACTCAATATTGTAACTTGCAAAAAAAAGCATTGGTAAAGAGATGGAAAAGGTTATCATCAACCATGTTATGTTCACACTTATTGGATAAAGTTTTCCACCTTTTAACAAAATCTTAGATAGTTTCATTTGCAATCTATTTACAATTTATAAAGTGGGCCAAAGTGTTTTTAGGAAGATCACTAGTTTGGAATTCGTAAACTAAGGCATTCACTAAATCTTCCAAACTAGAAATAGATTGAGTTTTAAGTTTGTTGTAACAATCTAAATTATCACCTGTGAGGGTTTTTGCTAAGATTTTGGTAGTGGTAAAGGTATTAATTTGACCTAATATTTATAGAGATTTCCAAATATTTCTAGATGAAGGGTAGGATCAGTTGACCCATTATAAGAAATGGTAGGGGTGATACCTCCTATATCAATATTAGCAATTTGAGTGGCAAGAGGTTCATTTTGAAGATGTTTAATTATCTTGCTCACCAAAATAGGTTGAGGGATGAGATTACCATGGGAATCTTAAAAAGGGGGAGGGGGGACATTTTGATTATGCATTCCCAAAGACATTAGTTAAGGATGATATTGAAAATGGAGAAGGTGATTTTGAATTCTCATCATTTAATTTATATTATGAGCTTGAAAAGTATTCATTTGATTGAGTGTCTGTAACAAGAGTTGGTGGGTTTGATTGGCATTATTGATGTTATTTGAAGTATTAGAATTGGTATTAGTGGCTTGGGTACCACAATTGACATTGATAAGAGCTTGAGAGGAACTATGAGAATATGAGGCACTAGTGAAAAAAATTTCTTATGTGGTAAAAGATGGACTAGTGAAAGGATGAGAAGAGGAAGCACTAGAAGTATGATTACCTTGGGTGAAAAATTATGCACTAGTGGAGGGATTAAAAGAAGTAGATCTTGTAAGAGGCCTACCAGATGATGAGCTCAAAATATGGCTCATCATTGACATGTTATTTCCTTCAAATCATCTCTTGAAGGATATTATGTTATACAAATCTTAGATTCTTAGATAGCTATTACATGAAAAATAGATATTTGTCTTGTTTATATTAAACCAAATACTGAATCTTTACTTTGTCATTAATGTCTAATATATAGCATGTTTTAGTGATATTTTTTGTGAATAATGCTTAGGAAGAAGACGTAGGCAATGTATAGTGAACATTCCATTTTTGATCTCCATTTAGTAGAAATACAGACTCAATAGGCTTGTTTCTATAGACTCTACAGGCTCATTTCTACAGACTCTACATGCTTGTTTCTATGGACTCCACAGGCTTATTTCTATGAACTGTGTAGGCTTATTTCTATAGACTCTATAGGCTCATTTCTATGGAATCCATAGGGTCAATACCGAGAATTCTATAAGGATAATGATAAGATGGAGACCAAATAGGATAATAAAGAACCATTCTAGTTGGAATCACATAAGGAAAATAACCACCTACTATTTTAAAGGACCTGCTTTTGATAGATTTGTATATAATCAGATTTTAGGACTATTATAGGATAGAATATTTATTTCATCAAAATAATTGGATCTCTTGGAAATGTAATCTCTAGATGAAGTGATCGACTAGGAGTCCTATTCTTTTTCATCCTATTTTGAGTTGATTGTATTAGTAAAAAGTGTAAGACTTTTGACTATATAAAAGGGAGAGAATAAAAATTAAATATATAGAGAAAAATAGAAGATTGAGAATTAGATAAGCATACAAGTTTCAATCAGATTGTAATTATTTCATTTCTATGAATTAATACTTCAAGTTTCTAGCATTGATTAAGCTTTGTTCCTGAGTTTGAAAGGAGTAGGGGCCCACTCTCCTTAGAACTAGGAACTATGTATGGTATTTTTGTTTTATTTTATTAGTTAGAATCTTGTTACTATTTGTATTTATTTATAAAAATATCAAAACAAATTCATAGTTTAAAAAGAGCATTTTCTTATTTCATTTCTTTTCTATGTAAAGTATCTTTTCTTTTACATCAAAAGTGTGAAGCAAAATTATTTTCATAAGTAGGAGTGTGAATTCATTTTCCCTAAAAATGTAAAATAGGAGTGTGATCTTTTACTTCTAGCAAAAGAGTGAATTGATTTGATTTCTTTCTTTTTTAGCAAAAGCGTGAATCAAGTAGTTTAGTCAAAGTTAGAATAGGATCATCACACACCCCCATAAGCAGACTTCTAGATCTAACATCCCATACCTTACTGTAGATAGCTTTGGACACCAGCCCTAATTGATAAGACACCAATTGAATATTTGTTAAATGAGGAGTTAGACAAAACTTGTCATTTTTGGCACCATTGTTAGGGAACATAAGGTGTTAGTAAGGTAATAATTATTGATCTAGAGTTAAAAAACAATTAATAAATTAATGTACCATCCTAGAGATTTTAAAGGATAATTTATTCCAAATTTTCCACCAAGAACACAAGTGGACACCCCTTCAATATCTCTAAGTAGTGAACCAGAAGATACAAGTGAAACATATTTGCAAGAATCTTCTAAAATTGGGATAGGAACCAGGCCATTACCACATGCAAGCCATATAAGATAAATTCCTCAAGATCAATCTCTTACAGGAAGCCATTATTTAGAGATTGCCAAATACTTAGAAGAAGCATTTCAAAGATCTATAGTTGAATAAAATTCTGAGAACTTGGAACAACCTATAACTGAGACGGCATACATTCAGTGGGAAGATCATCCTAGTTTTGAAATATCATCAGAAGAAGAAATGGATCTCCAACAAAATCAACAATTCACACAACCAAAGACTTTATCCTTTCCTATTATTTCAGATCCTAATGATCAAACCCCCATGAAAAATATTTCACCAGCTACTTTTCCTAATTTTAGGGGATGATCTACAGAAGATCCTGATCAATTCTTGTTTGAGTTTAAAGTTCTATGTCAAACCTATGATTACACAACTGATAGCCAAAAATTAAAACTATTTCCCTCTACACTTAAAGATGTAGCTATGAGATGGTTCATGGGTTTACTTGGAAATTCTATTAGAACATGGGATGACATGGAAACAAAATTCTTGAACAAATACCAAGATTACTACTAAGTGCAAGAAAGAAAAGAGGATTTCTTCAAAATCAAACAAAATGAGGATGAATCTCCAGAGGATTATTTGGATAGATTCATGTTCACTCATAAAAGAAGCAATTATCCACTCACTGAAGATGTTTAGAAATTGGTTTTCTTGAAAGGATTGGATGAAGACACTAGAGATGCCTTAAATCTTATGGGCAGAGGAGACATAAATAAGTTGGCTTTCGATCATATTTTTGAGCTTTGTAGCAATTACTCTTGAATAAAACCTAGAATTAGGAAATGAAAGTTGGGGAAATCTAATGAAGTGGGTAAATTAATGGAAGAATTTGCTAATCTCAAAATAGATATTCTGGTTACACTAAATAGTACTTTGGATGGCCTTCAAGCTAAGGCAAATGCAATAGAGCCTCTAGCAATCTACTATCCTAAGTGTAGACAAGAACATGCCCTTAGAGACTACCCTCTAAATAAAACCAATATTTCATTATGTGGGATCTATGATGCAATAGATCATGATACCAAATATTGCACTCTTATGCCTATTTTAAAGAATCAAATGAAAACACAAGTCCAATCCACTGAAGAAGTAAATTATATTCAGAGACAAAACTTTGCTCCACAAAACTAGGCTCAAGGATAGTTTAGTGCAATAAATATAGTTAATCCATGGATGGAACCATGGAATGTTTTAGTTCCTTCACCATTTTGGAATCAACCCCAAATTCCATCATTTTAAAATCCATGGGTAGGACAAGATTGGATGCCAACACCTCCATGGATGGTGCCACAACCACAACAACAATGGGCACCACAACAGTATTGGATGCCACAACCATATCAATAATGGAATCAACAGTGGAACCCACAATCATAATTCACCCAACTAAGAAGACCACTTCAATAACAAACCATTATGCCACCCCCAGATATTCAACAACAAGGACAAATGAATCAGACCTCAATGCCTACACAACCAATAGTGAATCAAAAAAATAAACAACTAGCAACTGTTTATGTCAATGAATAGGAAGAAAAAATCAATGTGGGAGCTATTGAGTGCTTAAACATACATTTGAGATCAAGAAAAACTATACAAAAACCTCGAGTACTCATTTTTGAGATACCTGTTGAAAATGAATAGATAAAATCATCTCAATTAGGCACTAGAGAAGCTAAAATCAAAATGAGCCCTGAAGAAAACAAAGGAAACACTACTATACTAGTAGTTCCTTTTCATGAAAGATTAAGAGAAACTGATATCAAATTAGACTCAAACTTGGTCCATGAGTTGCAAAAGATCAATATTGAGGTACCCCTTCTACAAGCTATTAGGGATATACTTGAATTAAATAAGATCATCAAAAACCTCTATATTAAGACACCAAGAAGGAAGGTAAAATATCCTGGAACCATTCATGTTGATGGAAAAGTTGCTGATTTATTAGCAGGAAAACTATTAGTTCTAAAATATGTAGATTTAGGAAGCCCAGTGATCACAGTCACAATTGGAGGAAAAGAAATTCCTAACGTCTTGGTAGATTTGGGAGCAGCAGTCAATGTCATGACAACTAATACTCTCCATGCATTATCTCTTATGATAATGCAACTTACAACTACCATTATTCAAATGGTGGACCAGTCGGTAAAAAAAATAGAGGAAACTATAGAAAATGTTAAAGTATTAATAGAATCTTGGGAATATCCAGTAGATTTCATGGTCTTGCAACCCAAAATAAAGAATCTAGGATATCCTATAATCCTAGGTAGACCATGATTGGCTACTGTAGTAGCCTTGATTTATTACAAGTTAGGAGACATGAACATTTCTAATGGATTAAAATCCAAATGCATCTCTTTGTATCTTCCTACAAAACCATCAACAAATTGCATACAAGAACTTAGGGTGGATGAATCAGATAACATATTAAACAACATTTCCTCCTTAGCCATGATCACAATCAAAAAACACTTGGAAGAATTGAATGCTGACATATACCCATAATCTATGGACTCTGCCAGTCCAGAAACTATGGACTCTGCCAGTCTAGAAACTATAGACTATGCTAGTCTAAGAACTACAAACTCTGCCAGTCTGAAAGCTATGGATTGCCTTAGTTTAGGATTCTTGGGTCTGATGAAAATATTTGAAACCTCCACTTATACTTCTACTAGTACTTCTTCATCATATGATCATAGATTGATTCAGGAAAGTATGTGGAAATTGGTAGAACAACAACAAACTCATTTCTTATATGCATTTCATTATTATTTAGCAAGACTGATTCCTCCTAGAAAAGAGTTTGTTGATAATGTAACTATGTTTCATAAGCTATTTCCTCATCCATGTCCTCTAAACTCATTAATTAGTGAGTTTAAGTAAACAGAATCCAACTACCTAGGTATAAAACCAATCATGTTATTACTTGGAAAAATTTTGAACATCAATAGTTGGTTGACAAATGAAGAGGAAGATCAACTCTTTGAAGTATTGGAAAGACATACCAAGGCTTTTGCTTGGGTTTATACCGACATGAAAGGAATTCACCCCAGCATATGCACTCATCACAACTACACAAAATCTATTAAATCAATCAGAAAACCACAAAGAAGAATAAACCCAACACTAAAGGAAATAGTCAAAATAGAAATCCAAAAGTTACTAGAAGTTGGGTTTATTTACCCCATCTTAGATAGCCAGTGGGTGTCACCTCTAGTAATTGTGCCCAAGAAAAATGGAAAGTTAAGAGTATGTGTGGATTATAGAGAATTAAATAAAGCAACATTAAGGAATTGCTTTCCTTTACCTTTTATTATTCAAGTTCTTGATAACTTGGCAGGAAAGAAATATTTTTCTTTCCTGGATGGGTTTAGTGGGTATACTAGATAATGATAGTAGCTAAAGATCAAGATAAAACCAAATTTACCTACCTTTGGGGAACTTTTGCTTATTGAGTACTTCCATTTGGACTTTGTAATGCTCCAGCAACCTTCCAAAGAGCAGTTCTAGCAATCTTCTCTGACCTTACAAATGATTGTGTTGAGGTATATATGGATGATTTCACTATTTATGGTGAAATTATGAAGAAGCTCTTATCAACTTGGAAAAATTATTGATCAGATGTGAGGAACATCAATTATCTTTGAGCAATGAGAAATTTTTGTTGATGATGGATGAAGGAATAGTCCTGGGACATCATATTTCGGCAAAAGGCATTCAAGTAGATCCAAAGAAAGTTGAAATAATTTACAACTTGCCCATTCCACAAACATAAACTGAAGTTAAGAGTTTTTAGGACATGCTGGTTACTACAAATGCTTCATAGATAAGTTTAGTCAAATAGTTTCCCATATATTTGCCTTACTTACAAAAGACAGTACATTTGAATGGAGTGATATTTGCCAACAGGCCTTTGAAACCATTAAAACTAAACTTGTTACTACTCTAGTATTAAGAGGACTAGATTGGACTAAGCCATTCCATATGTACACAGATGCTTCCAATACAGCACTAGGAGTAGCTTTTGGAAAAAATGATGAAGAGGGTAACATGTATGTTATATATTATATTAGAAAATACATGACATCTACTAAAAGAAATTACACCACAACTGAGAAGGAATTCTTAGCTATAATATATGTAATGAACAAATTCAAACACTACATAATAGGCTATAAGGTATTTGTTTATACAAACCATTCAACTATTAGATATCTTGCCAACAAACCAATTTTGGGAGGTAAGATTATTAGATGGCTATTGCTCTTACAAGAATTTGATGCTACAATTATAAACAAACTAGGGAAGTCTAATGTAGTTGTTGATTTCTTGTCAAGAATGAACACTACAGGTGAAGAAGAACTAGTGAAAGATGACTTTATAGATGAACAATTATTTGTTTTTTTAGCATAATCTTCGTGGTTTGCAGATATAGCCAATTACCTCACCACAGGGAAGTTTCCTCTACACTTTTCACAAAAAGAAAAAAAACATTTAATCAAAAAAATTTCTTGTTTTAAATGGATTAATGGAATGTTATTTCAACTTGGACCTAATCATGTGTTTTGTAGGTGTGTGATAAATGGTGAAGCTTATGATATCATCAGAGCTTGTCATAATGAACCAAGAGGAGGCCATTACTCAGCTCAAAGAATTGTACATAAAATCTTGGGAGCAGGATATTATTGGCCTCATCTTCATCATCAAGTAAAAAGATATGTCAGACACTATGATGCTTGTTATCAAATTGGACAGCCTACTCTTTCAATAGAGATGCCCCTACACCCTCATCCTCAATTGGTTTTATAACCATTTAAGAAATAGGGAATTGATTTTATTGGTCCAATGGATCCTCCTTCTAGAGGAAAAGAATATCTTTTAGTTTGTATAGACTATGTGACCAAGTGGGTAGAAGTGGAAGAATTAACTCATGCAAGAGAGGAGATGGTAGCTAATTTCTTATATTTTAAAATCATGCAATGATTTGGTGCTCCAAGAGAGAATGTCTCAGATCAAGGACCATAGTTCATGTCAAACATGATAAATTTTTTTATGCAAGTGTATCAAACTTAGCACAAAAAAATATCTCCATACCATCCACAAGAAAATGGGCAAGTTGAAGTCACCAATAGAGAATTGGAAACCATTTTAACCAAGGTTGTTAATTCTAGCATAAAGGATTGGGCATATAAGGTACTAGAAGTTGTTTGGGCCTATAATACTACTTGGAAAACAATAACTAGATTTTCACCTTATGAATTGGTTTATGGTAAGAAACCTTTATTTTCTATTGAATTTGAATTACAAAATTTGAAAATAGCTATAGAAGTAGGAATTGAGTTAGAAGAAATATAAAAAGAAAGACTCCTACAGCTTAATCAAATTGATGAAATGAGGATGGAAGCACTACAAAGAATTGAATTGGTACAACATCAACAAAAAGTTTGGCATGATGCACAAATCAAGCAACAAAAGTTTCAAAAAGGAGATTGGGCACTGTTGTTTGATTCTAAATTTCAATAGTTCAAAGGAAAACTACAAACAAGATGGTTGGGACCTTATGAGATTGAAGAGGTCTATGAAAATGGTTCTATTAAGCTAATTCCTATTGATGCCAATAAAAGAGCTCTGTTAGTCAATGGACATAGATTGAAGCTCTATCAAAAACCTCTCAATAAAGATGAATTCATTCAAAAAGTAAAGGATCAAGTAGCTATTCTAGAAAGATCTACTTAATCTAGTGAACATGCTCCTTGATAATCCAGTAAAAAAATAAAAAAGTAAAAATAAATAAAATTAAAAAAAAATATCAATAGTGAAAATCCTTCTAGGGACGCTATTGACCATGCATGCCTAGAAAACCAACTTGATGGCTAGCTATGCATTGTAAAAAGGGCTTTGTCTAGAAAATCAACAATGGCTAGCCAAAGGGCAAAAAACCAAAATTTATAAGAAAATCTCATCATGACACTATGATTGGTCATCTCCATGCAATAAACTAATCCATGCGAACCTATTTGTGTAGGACACTTGGTGACCAAAGGCTAACATCTAAGGTTAAAGTAAGTAAGACATATATTTCATTTATCTATGTTTAGTTAACTAATTATCTTTAATTTGATTATGATCCTATTCTTCTGAGATGACCTAAATTTGAATCTTCTAAAATAGAATGACCAATGCCATAATTAAAAATCATGCAAGAAAGCCACCAAAGGTGTATAGATAAGTGTACAACTTTGATATCATCAATTGAGTCATCAAGTACCATAATGATGGGACGTCATAAAAAGGGGTTTTAAATGAAGTAATGAATTACTATCACCATCAATATGACACATCATCATCTCACATGACTTATATTGATGAGATAAAATAATTGGTACACTCTGTATAAATGTGCGATGCCTAATTGTATCACATCATCATACAACACTATGGACTCATGTAGTTGTAGCATTTCAAATGAATTTTTTCCTTTCTATAGACTTCAATAGAAGCTGATCCTCAGAGCCTTTTGCCTACCGACTTCAACAAAATACTAGTCTAGACCTTAATTGAAGTTAAAGGAACTGAGCTGACTATAACTTTTCATAAAAATGGGACATAAGACAAGGTTAGAGCTGAAGGATCCAATGAAGTTTCATAAAGACAAAGCTTCTATAGCAGTGTTCAGAGCCAATGGCTAGCTACCTTTCATTAAAAATCTCTAGGGTTTTGATGAAACAATGGTAAGTGAATTTATTACCAATCTCACCCATGAATTTTCAATTATGAAAGGCATTGTTATTCCTATTACAACTCAAATCATAAGCCAAATTATACAAGTTTTAGAAGAAGGAATGAGAGCTACAGGTAGAGTTTTATTTAGTGATTTAATTAGTCAGTTTAATGGTAATAAGTAGACCAAAAATTCATGTCTATTAGATTCCAAGGAAAAATCAAAAGGGATTAAAAGGAATTCACTTCTTGAACCTTGGAAATCTATAGCCAAGTGGGTACTTAAATATATCATTTATGAAGGGTAACATAGTCTTTTACGGGGAGACTCCATAAAAATGTTAATACATCTTAAGCATGGGAGACAAAACCCTTAGTACAAAATTAACATCTCATCTTTCTTTTATGGTGCTCTGCAAGTTATGTCTACAACCCCTACTACTGCTCTTAGGCATCATGACCTTATTCAACTTATTATCTAGCATCATTTCCTTCAGCAAGGTCAAGAGGTCTGGGAGGAATTTCAAAATAGTATAGCACAAGAAACCCCAAATGTACCACATGAACACTCATCTCCACTTGCCACATTAGCTGAGAAAACAACACTAAGAAGAAAATCTTAGACAATAATCTCCATAGAAATCCTTTCTTTAAAAAGAATTACAAGGTCTCAAAACTCTGAAATTTCAAGGTCTCCACAAAAACCTCATGAGTCTATAACACAACTAGTGCCTTTGATAAGAAGAAGAACATTGAGATGGAAGGTTTCTACAGACATTAAGATGACCAAGGGTTTGGTGGTTGAGAAAGAAACTCAACCAAGTGTAGCTCAAAGAGTAACCAAAAGAAGGAGAAGGCTCATTTTAACAGAAAAAGATGAACAAGAAATTGTAGATATTTTAAATAGTCTTAAAATGGTGTCTCATTCCCCTATACATCATAATATTCCTGCACCTATAGATATTGAAGAAACTCCTTTTGAAAGGAACTCTCCAATCATAATGGAGGAGACAAATCCAGAAGAAGAGCCACACATGATAGAGGAATTAGGTATGACAGAACAACTACCTATTCTATTTGAAACTACAATGGATAAAGGGAAAACTATATGTACCAATGAGAAATACAAATCATCAAATCTAAATGATCCTATTATGCAGCTAACTTTGTAGCTTTCTCAAGCTTAAGCTCTTGAGCAACAAAAATAGCTGACATTGCTAACTTGATTAGTAAATTGTAAGACAAGGACCATCTCAACTCATCTTTAGTGTAGAAATTAGATACAATATCTACTAGTCATGCTAAAAAAATTCACAGGTTAGAGGAAATAATAAAAAAACATGAAGATGAATAAATTGGTCTTTGGCTATATGTAGAAAAATTGAAGAAAGAAAATAGGAGGTTGTAGAATTTTGTGAATTCTTTTGAAGCACCTGTTGTTGAACTTTCTTCCCCCAAAATATTTATTGACCATGGTTGTCAAACAAGTGATCCGGGTATTCCTCCCTTGCAAATACTACATCAAATTGAAGAAAAATATTATGTACTTAAACAGAAAAACAAAGATGCAACTTCTTCAAACAAACTCTTGGAAAATGAAAAGAAAGAATTAGAGGCTGAAGTCCAAGAGTTAGAAGAAAATTTGCAGGATGCATGCAAATTAGGAGAAACTCTTTTGACATGTATGAATCCTTCTCCTACATATAATTTGTTTTTATTTAAAATTTTTTACAGACGACAACTTATGCGAATCTCCTATCATCTTCCTTATAAAATTTTGTAGCCAACGACATTTTTGGAAATTTTCTATAGTGCTAAACTTGATCAATAGGATTTGCTTTGTGAATTTTGTTTGCATGACTTGATTCTAAGAGATCATGACCATAATAAGTTTTTTTTTATAAATCTTCATGTAGGAGAAGTTCAATTGAGATCATTACATTCTACATTAAAAAATTAGATAGCATAAAAAGGCAAATTTAAGGACTATACAAATCATGTTAAGACTACAAGATTATGTGTTAGACTAGCCTTTCCTATTCCCAAATTGATTAAATATAATTTTCACTGTGCTTTGTTAAATGATGAGGTTAAAACACATTATTTATAGGCTCTATATGATTGTAATATATCTTTTGATTTATTTTCAAGATAGAATTTTGATTCAATAGTGATTGCAAGTGTAAACATATGGGAACAACTTTCACTTCCTCTTAAAAGGTGAGAAGTCATGTCTCCAAATAACTTAAGATGGAGTATGAGGAGAGCATACTCAATTATAAAAAAATTAATAGAGGTAATCGACTCTGGGGGAGAATAGAAATGGATTGGCATGAGATATAGACCTCTTTTATTGATCATACCTATTCTAGGATGATAGAGTTGGGCTCCACAATCAAAAGAACAATTCAGTATATGGAAAAAAATGATTCAACCACATCAGGGATTTACCACCAATTCAGATAGACACATAACATGTGAGTTTGATGAATATGATTTGAGTCAGAGTGTAGAAATTAGAAGCCAGAGCTATGAATGCTAATACATGTTTGCAATGGGATTTGCAAAAGGTAAAGCTTAGGGGAGATGATGAGCTCAAAATATGGCTCATCATTAACATGTTATTTCCTTCAAATCATCTCTCGAAGGATATTATCTTATACAAATCTTAGATTATTAGATAGCTATTACATGGAAAATCGATATTTGTCTTGTTTATATTAAACTAAAGACTAAATCTTTACTTTGTCATTAATGTTTAATATATAGCATGTTTTAGTGAAGAATGCTCAGGAAGAAGACATAGGTGATGTACAGTGAACATTCCATTTTTGATCTCCATCTAGCAGAACTAAAGACTTAGTAGGCTTGTTTCTACAGACTCTGTAGGCTCATTTCTACAGACTCTGTAGGCTTGTTTATATGGACTCCATAGGCTTATTTATATGGATTCCACATGCTTATTTATATGGACTCTATAGGCTTATTTATATGGACTCCATATGCTCATTTCTATGGACTCCATAGGGTCAATACCGAGAATTCTATAAGGATAATGGGAAGTTAGAGACCAAATAAGATAAGAAAGAACCATTCCAGCTAGAATCACATAAGGAAAATAATCGCCTAC
This sequence comes from Torreya grandis, assembly GCA_037957365.1. Lineage (NCBI taxonomy): Eukaryota > Viridiplantae > Streptophyta > Pinopsida > Cupressales > Taxaceae > Torreya > Torreya grandis. Next base: position 94,637 of record JARHVA010005536.1, on the reverse strand, counting down.
TATTTTGAGGGACCTAATTTTAATAGATTTGTATATAATTAGATTTTAGGAATATTATAGGATAGAATATTTATTTCATTGAAATAATTGGATCTCTTGGAAATCTAATCACTGGATGAAGGGATTGACTAGGAGTCCTATTCTTTTGCATCCTATTTTGAGTTGATTGTATTAGTATAAAGTGTAAGACTTTTGACTATATAAAAGGGAGAGAAGAAAAAAAAACATATAGAGAAAAATAGAGGATCAAGAATTAGATAAGCATACAAGTTTCAATCAGATTATAAATATTTCATTTCTATGAATTAATACTTCAAGTTTCTAGCACTGATTAAGCTTTTTTCCTGAGTCTGAAAGGAGTAGGGGCCCACTCTCCTTAGAACCAGGAACTATGTACAGTATTTATGTTCTAATTTATTAGTTAGAATCTTGTTACTATTTGTATTTATTTATAAAAATATCAAAACAAATTCATAGTTTAAAAAGAGCATTTTATTATTTCATTTCTTTTCTATGCAAAGTATCTTTTCTTTTACATTACAAGTGTGAAGCAAATTTCCTTTTGTAAGTAGGAGTGTGAATTTATTTACCCTAAAAATGTAAAATATGAGTGTGATCTTTTACTTCTAGCAAAAGAGTGGATTGATTTGATTTCTTTCTTTTTCAGCAAAAGCATGAATCAAGTAGTTTAGTCAAAGTTAGAATAGGATCATCAAGCACCCCCATAAGCAAACTTCTAGATCTATCATCCCATACCTTACTACAGATAGATTTGGACACCAACCTTGGTTGATAAGACACTAATTGAATATTGGTTAAATTAGGAATTAGATGACACTCGTCACTAGATGTATAACTTACCACGTTAGTGGAGATATTAGGCATGGAGGTAGAAGATGTTAGAGAAGAAGGGGTCATAGTATGAGAAAGGGTCATAATCACTAGAAGAGGCTAAGAATAAAATAAATCAGTACCTCTAAATCCATTTGAGAATGTGGGCGAGTGTGAATAAGGCTCTTTAGATTGACCACTAATCATGAGATGGTAAATGGTAAAGGGATCCTTTGAATGATGTTGAGGAAATTTAGAGATAAAGAAGAACATTTTAGGGGTATACTCTAATTTAGGTTGATCTTCTAATGATAAGAGAGGATTATGATATGAATAAGAATGAGGAGGGGTTCCATAGTTTTTTGTATGAGTATGGCTATATGAACATTAATCTCATCCAAGAGAGGATCCCTACTCTCTCTATGAGAGACCCTATGAGGGTTGGTAAAACTCATCATGTTTATTGAATTAAACTCAGTATTATATTAAAATATAAATTTTATGATGAATAAAAATAACTAATCAAGGCAAGAAAGATATAAACACAAGAAAATAAGAATTGATAGAAATTATAAAGAGATGATTGGGTCAACCTAATATAAAAAATAGGGCTTGAAAACTATATAGGGTTGATTAGGTCAACCTAGCATAACAAACAAAGGCTTAAAAAGTGTATAGGGTCAACTGGGTTAACCTAACATAGTAGACAAGAGCTAGAAAAGTGTACATGGTCAACTGGTGTGACTTAGCACAATAGACAAAGAAAAATAGATAGTTTATAAGAGACTATGTCAACAGAAATGATTTTGTACTGAAACAAGAAATATTTTGTAATCACTTAAGAAAACAATTAATGAAATGAAACACATAATCAATTGGATCAATGAGGTTGATTAAATCAAAGTACACAACATAAAACCTTTCACCAATACTTGTTAATGCAAGTTTTTTCAATACAACATATAATTGAGCAAAGAGCAATAGTCAACTTGGAAAGTAAAGCTAACTAAGTGGTCAACTTAAATGTTATTAGATTATTAGAATATTATTTTATATGTGATAGGGAGTTGGATATAAGAAAGGAACTAGAAAGTAATATAAGGATGGTTTCAAGATGTTTGGACTAAAAGGGATCTATATTGGCAATGGTACAGGGTTGGTAATGGGGCCTACCCCCTCACTTCACATACCATAGTGATAAGGGTGTCAAGTGATTAACCAATATATACCATTAACCATGTGTTTATACTTAGACAAAAAAAACTAAGTTAGCTTCCCTCTTGATGATGAAATCCAAATAGGTTGGCCTTGGATAGACACTTGTTATAATATTTGTTAAGATTTTGTGATTTGGTAGTATGTGCATATAGTGTATTAAAAAACCACATAAGTAGACTATTTGATATATTTTAAGCATGAAAATAACAAGAAATTAAAGTGTGAGCTAATTGCTATCATATAAATGTAAATTCTAACTTTGAAACACAGTACAATGTCAATTCAGTCGATAGTGTATGAAGATAATATAGAACAAGGTCGATAGTGTCATCTTTGTAATACAAAAATAAAGGTATAAGAGTGAACTAAATTGACAAGGTTGACCTATATTTCCAAATAGAATATAAAATATAGAACTATATTGATAGGGTTCATCTATTTGACTATACAAGGGCAATTTTAAAGACTACAAACTATGAAAATAGAACTATAATAAAATCTAGAAATGATAAAGAAGGATAGAAGGGAACCTTGGTGGGTTAGAATATGTATATAAGTGATATAATTGTTGAATAAACTTGATAAATACTTGTAAAACCTACTAACTATGTTGACAGGGTTGACCCAACTTTATAAAAACTTGTTAGTGAGTGCCTAAAATGCACAAGGTCGACTGGATTGACCTAGTATTCTGGATTGGATGCCTAAAAATGTATAAGGTTGACTAAGTTGACCTAGTAGTTTGGACTAGATGTTTGAAAATCTTGAAAACCTATACTATGTTGAATGAGTCAACCTAGTATCCTGAACTTGGAAAAGAACCTACACAGATAGAACATATTCTTATGGATACAACATATAAGCTATAACTATGTCGATATAGTCAACCCAAAATCATAAATATAAGATAATAATAATGAAATAAGTGAAAAAAATCCTATAAGGGTTAGATTCAAACTAGATTCACCAGAATGTATACAATTATAAATGTATCATATCTATAAATCAATCTTAACTTAGAGAAGATAGAGCATACCATACACTTTCGATTGGGGACACATTTATTAAGTAGTAGCATTATTAATATAGGATATAACACACTTGATTATGGGGTCTCTTACCACAATACATCATTATAATGAGGGTTTTAAATCCTCCATTCTAACACAATCATACAACAACCCTAAGGGGGTCCTGAGTTTTAATATGTCACCTAAACTAAAATAAGTAAAGGAAATCTAATCTAGTACTCACCCAAGCTTATAAAACAAAGTGAGGGTTATAAACAATAAAAGTAAACATGCATAAAAGATATATAATCATGTTAATGTATACATAATCTTAATGTATGGAAGATAAGTACAAATGCATATCTACCTACTCTTACAAATGAGAAACAAAGTTTAGAATACTTATCTTTGAAGGCAAACCCATCAAGCCTCAATCTCTCCCTTGGCCAAGGTGATTTGTAAGAGGTTTTTTTGGTATGTAAGGATGATAAGGATAAATCAACTCTAGGCTACACCACCTATCAATGCATAACAAAAAATTCTCCATAAGACAAGATCTGTATCTTCAAAGAAAGTATGGAACCCTAAGCTTTGCTTCTCAAGTAGAATGGTCAATAAGTAGATGTTCATTTACTCTTATTTATTGTTCTTATTCTTCTCATATTAAATGATGGAAATGAACTTGTATATATATGTAGATTTGACCCTTAACTCTTCTCAAAATCTTGGCCAACAGGGTCGACCTAGTTGACCTAACATAATTTTAGATAATTATTTACTAGGTCAGCCAAAGGCCAAACTAATTCCTAAGTGAAAATAGCCTAAAAATAGACAAGGTCGACCTAATCAACCTAGTATAGTCAATGGATAAAAGGGATTAAGATGAAAAATATGAAGATAAAATATAGTAAATGGTTGGAAAGGATAAAATAAAGAACAAGCTTAGGGATAATGGTTTTAGGAGACAAGTGTGTAGATATCAAGTGGTAAAAGGGACAACAATATTATGAAGCACCAATGGTTTGACCACTCCTTTCCCAATGTACCCCTTAAGACATGAACTTAGAGAAATTGAGTCTCGATGGGTTCCTAAGAAATACAAAGTGTTAGTAAGTGATAACAGTTTGAATATATTATGTGCATATAGTTGATACCTTGACAATATTTCTATCAGCCCATAAGGCTTCAAAAAATTTAAGATTTCAAATCTATTTATTTTTAAAAACTAATTTCTTCATGATTGAAATCAAATTTTTATTTGTTGACTCAGCTTGACCATTACCCTGAGGATAATATTGAGATGAATGACTAGATATAATAGAATATTTTTCTAAAAATTATAGAAATTAATTTGAAATAAACTGAGGTCTATTATTAGAAATTATTTCATAAGGGACTCCAAATTTGGAGAGAATTTTATTTTATAAAAATTAAATTACTTCACTCATTACAAAAATTTTAAGAGCTTTCGCCTTAAGCCATTTTATGAAATAATCTATTGCAGTTAAGATATATCTATGACCAACTGATGAAAGAGGGTGTATATCTAAAATAAAGTTAATGCCCCATTTCATAAATGGTTTTCCAAGTATAATAGGATTTAAAGGCATTATAGGTAACTAATCTCTATCAATAAATGATTGACATGACATACAAAAATGAATTAACTTATAAGCATCTTGAAATAATGTAGGCCAATAATAACCTACTTGTAAAATCTTATAATCAATAATTTTTGAAATATAATGTCCATCATAGTTTTCTTTATGACAACTTCTAGGAATCTTTTGGGCTTGGTCATGTGTAAGGTACCTTAATAAAACACCATCTCTATTTTGATAAAATAGATAATTTTCTAATAAATAGAAATTTAAAGTTCTTAAATGTAAAGAACACCTTTCTTTATTTTCATAATTATCATGACAAGGTTTATTTTGAAAATGAAAAACTAAGTCATGATACCAATCATGTTTGAAAAGCATACAATCCCATTCATTCATTTCAAGATTAAATTTGAAATTTTTAAAAAATTCAAATTTTTTTGTGGTCTTTAAATGAGGCTTTGCATTCAAATTATCATCAACTGACAAGACAAAAATATTAATACTTGAAGAAACATTTTTAGATAAATATTTTTCCAAGTCATTACATTTAATTATCTTTGAAGTTTTGAATACAAGATAAAACTCTTGAATTTGTAATATCTATTTTGCAATTCTTCCTTGAATGGTTGGTTGTTTCAAAAGATAATATAAAACATGTACATTAGATCACACTATAACTTTATTTCTCATCAATAAATAATGAAATTTGATTAAAGAGAAAACTAATGAGAAAACAAATTACTCAATAAGAGGGTACTTAATTTTAACATCTTTTAAAACTTGACTCATATAATCAATTGGTTTTTCATCTTTATTTTCAAATTCTTGTGTAATATTTATTCCAATTGCCTTTTCAGTAGCATTAACATAAATAATAAATGATTTCTTCAAATTTTGTCTATCAAGTATTGGAGTATTTATAATGACATCTTTAACATTATTAAATGTTAAATCAACACCTTAATCCCAAGTATAATATTTATATTTCTTAAATAATAATTGCAAAGGATTAGACTTATCATCAAATTTTGATAAGAATTACATAAAAAATTAATTTTACCAAAGAAAGACTGTAAACTAGATTGATCTTTAGGAGGATGTAATTCCTTAATGGCTTTATTACATTCAAGATCTATAAAAATGCTATCTTTAAAAATAATGTCATAATAATTCACCTTCGGTAACACCAAAAACTAATTTATTTGTATTTAAAGAAATACCATAGTTCCTACATCTTGTTAAAACTTCATGAAGATGATCTATATGGTTTTTTACGTCTTTTTGAATGCATGGTGAGATCATCAAGATAGACCTGAATAACAATACCAATTAAGTCATCAAATTCAACATGTATAGCTATTTAAAAAGTAACTCCTACATTCATTAATCTAAATGGCATTCTATTATAAGCAAAAAGCTCTTCTATGAGTAGTAAAAGCTATTTTATGTCTATCTTTAGGATTTACAAAAATTTGATTGTAAGCAAAAAATCCATCTAATAATGACATCATTTTTGACTCTACAACTTGTTGTAGAATCTGATCTATATTTGGTAGGAAAAAATTATGTTTAACACTAGCCTGGTTCAAGTCTCTAAAATTAACACAATCTAATATAACCATTTTTCTTTCTAACTAGCACTAACTTATCTACCTACTCAAAATATTTTACAAGAAAAATGACACTAACATCAATCGTTTTATCTAGCTCTTTTTTAATGGTTTCTTCTAAAAAAGAGCTAATTTTTTATATTTTTTGTCTTACAAGTTTAATAGGTATATCATGTTTAATAATATCAATATTATAATCATTAAAATCTTTCTATGACTGAGCAAACATATCAATAAATTCTTTGAATAATTTAATGAATTCCACATTCTCTCTAGTAGTAATTTGAATTCTTAAATACACATATTTAGGATCCTCTTCTATACCTAAATTTATAGGAATAATTTCTCCTGTAAATATCTTGGAAGATTATTTCATTATAATTTTTAAAAATTGATTATTAGTTGTAAACGTAGATTCCAAACTTACTAAACCAACATGCAATTTATTAGTATTTAATTGCATATAATCTCCATAATTTAATACATAATCATCATGATTAAAATAATTATCTTTAATAAATGAATCTATGTGTTCATCACAACTAAAAATAGGCCAACTATCATTCAAATCTAGAATTTTAGGTCAAAAAATTTCAAAAAATAAGAAGTCTATGATTGGTTCACTCTCACTTAGAGTTGGGTTAGGTGCAAAAATAATAAGATTTTCATCTCTATTATTATATTATCTAAGTATGTGAGTGATATCAAAAGCTTTAAAATGTTAAAGTAAAGACCAAATATTTTGAGTATAATGATGTAGATAAATTTGATTAGTTTATAAATGTTTTGAACTTGCTAATAACTAATTCAGAATCCCCAAAGACTTTTAAATGTTTAATATTAAGTTCAAAAAGTTTTTCCAAACATAAAAATAATACTTCAAATTCTATTGTATTATTAGTGTTTTCAAATGATAATTTGTAATCATAAAAAATATCTTACTAATAGGAGAGATTAAATAAATTCTAGTACCATTGCCTTGTTGAGAATAGACTTCATCAAAATATAATGACCATAAAATGTTTTTCTTGAAAAATTATTCATGTTAATTTTTTGGTTCATTCAAATTCATCAATTTATAAGTTATAATTATTGTATCAACATAAGAAATAACATAATAAGTGGATGATTCTATAGGTGTACTAGACTAATCCTCACTTTTTATAAAAGCAATCTCATTATTAATGGGAACTCGTGTAATATTTTTTTGATAAGAGCACCTATTTATTTTGACTAATCTCTTCCTAATAACATAGCATAATTACTAAGAATATCTAAAATTTGGACATTAGTCATACATCAAATTATTTCATCTTGAGTAATTTTAATGACTATATCTCAAAACTTACCACAACTTTTAGTTTGTCTTGAATCAAATCTAGTAAGCTTCATATTGTTAGTTTTATAAGAAATGCCTAATTGATCTGTAATAAATTTAGGCATTATATTCTTTGAAGCACCTATATCTAAGATACAATTGTGGATGACCTTATTAGCAATTTTAACTGAAACATAAAAAGGAGGTATATAATTTGCATGAGGATCATAACTTTGAACAAAAATAGATGATTGTTTATTACTATCTTCTTCTTTTAAGCCTACATCATTTTTAGGATTCTTAACAACTTCATTAATTTTATCAAGTTGTTTTGTAAGGCTAGCTACTTGTAATAATAAAAATCTAGCTTTAATTGTAGATAAATCATTAATTATATTATAAGTTTTAGCATTAGATTATTATAAATTCTTAGGCTTATAACGCTGATATTGAGTATTATTATAACCAACTGATAAATAAATTTTTGAGAAGAATTAGCAGATGAATTACTTGAAGAATTATTTAAAGAATAATTCTGAGTTCTTTTACCTTTATCTTTAGAAGAAGAATCATTATTTGTTTTATTATTATTTTGAGAAAAATTATAATCTTTATTTCTAGTATTAACAACATTAGCACCTTCATTTTTGATGGATCATCAAGAGCACAAATGTTTATATTGTCTACTAGATCAAAAGATATACTATCTTTCATTTGATTTTTTTTTTTTTTTTTTTATAAATTTTTGAACATCAATACATGAATTTGGATCATGATCCAATTCACACACATTATGGTAATGAACAAATTATTTATTTTTACTTACAATAACGTTTCTATTATATTAAGAAGGTTTATCATTCAATTATCTTTTAACAACAATCAGCTCATTTCCTAGAGTTTGAATGGATTTTAAATTTTTTGCATTATCTAAATTTAGACCTATAAAAGACCTATATTTAAAATCAATACATATAAGTTTCTTTTTATACTCAATGTAGAATGTTACAATTTCATCATATTTTGTAATGTCTCTATTCTCTAAGGCCATTTTATATTTCAAAGGTAAAGCACTACAAAAGTAAAGTCTAGATAATTTATTAGAAAGTCTAAGATCATAAAGAATATTTTGATGTAAATTAGTAAATCTGGTAATATAATGGTATACGATTTCACCTGGATCAAGGGAAAAATTTTCAAGATCATTGACTAGATCTATATCTTTCTTAGCTTTTCCAAAAGATAATTCTAGTCAATCTTCAATATTTTTTCATGTGTTGATAGCTTTAACAAGTAAACTAATAAAATCTTGATAAGTTTTTCCTTCAATTGTTTGAGTAACTTTTTTTAGGCAAGTCTTTTCACTTTTTATACTAAGAGTAGTACAAAATAACTTCAATGCATCTAAATGATCTTCCCAAAATTCCTCAAAAGTTATATATTTTTTTGGTATATTTAATCCTTTAAGGTAAGGTAACTTACATGGATGATTTCTAATATTAAGTGTATTTACAAAAATCCAAGGAGTTAATGCTATTTGTTGTTCTGCTTTAGCCTCATAACCAACTTCATCCTCAATGAGATCATATTAATCTCTAGTCTTATAGACCTCGAATCATATCCTGTATTCTCTCTTCTACTTGATCTCTCATTGGAAATTTTAGTAATATTTTCTACCTAAATTGGTTGGTCTTATTAAACTTGATTAGCTTGATTTATTTGCATATTTATATCAATAGGTTTAGATGGCATAACCAAATCATTAAACGAAAAAGAATCAGAAAGAAAATAAGTCCTAGGTCTAGGATTAGTAGCTAAAACTCTTTCTCTATCTTATTAAATTATTCTATTTATATCTCAAACTTTTTTTTTGAGTTTCATGAATGATATTAAAATACCAATCTATCTCAAATTATATAATTTCTTCTTCTTTGTTTATCACTTGTATGACATGATGAATATTGTGAGGGTGATTATACCATGCATAATGAGTTAAATTAAAAACAATACAACTTGATCATCAATAATATCAATTCTACTCTAGATAATAAGAGGTTGTCCTTCAAGTACCATAAGCAGGAATACAATACAACTTTAAACAAATAAGATTTTTAAAAGCATCCTCAATAGAGTCACCAAGTTTGATGACAATAAAAAATATTCTATAAACTAATCAAATCTTTTGGCTATTGTGAAGGTTAAGATGTAGTCATACCAGTCTAATGGTAAGGTTATAAAAGTGTAAATATGATCTTAAAGATACAAGTGTTTTTTTTTAATATTTTAAAAAATAACAAATAGGCTATTGAATATAGCATATTCTATTATAATTCAAAAATCCACTTATCTAATAATGAATCAGTTCAGATATGAATATGTTATCTGTCATATCTAGCAGAGAAAGTTTATAAACAAGACAATCTTTTGAAGAAAAAAAATCTGATTCAATAATATAATATGTTCTCAAAATAATATATTGTTTTGTTATCTTAACTTCTAAGTAAACACCAAGATAATAAACAAGAAGTACAAAGATAAAATAAAGTCAAGAAAATAGATCAATTCATTTTCATGCCTTCAATAATTAAATAACAAAACATAACTCAAAAATAAAAAGAAAAGGAATGAACAATAACATCAAACACTAAGTAAAAGAAAAAATTAATTAAGAACACCTAAAGAATCTACCCTAAATTAAACTAGAACTAGAACTAAACTAACTTAAGAACTTAATAAAAGAAAATCAATAAAAAATAGTAAATTAAATACAAATTATATTAAAATTAAATAAAATAGAAAAAAATTAGATCCATTAGAGATTGGACTAAATTAGATTTAAATTAAATTAAAAGTCAAAGTCAAAATAAAATATAATATAAATAAAACATATAAGTCTCAAAAAAGAGAGTCATCTTAGCAAAATAGATCATTTTATTTGAGAAACCAACATCTTCTTTACAAAATATCTTCAAAAGATAACTTTTATAATTAATTAGATCAATGAAATCTCGTAAACAATAAAGTTTTCATCATTAATCGAATTGAATACTCAGATTATGCATATAATACTGCAAGAAGCAATCATCAAAAGATGTTAAACTTGATAAACTTGAGATAATCTATTATAAATGATAAAGTAAAATTAGATATAGATTCATTACCTAAGCAATATACTCAACCATCAGAGAAAGTACCATTGGTTTATTTACAAAAGTCATGCTATCTAAGAGAAATTACATAGAAGAGAGATAAATGATAGACTTTATAATTTATAAATCTTCAATACTTATGTTGTTCTTCCTCTTCAAATGAATTATTTATATCCCTTTATACTTCAAAATTGGTTGAAAAGAAGTTGTAACTAACCTTAGTTAGTCACTTGTTAATTTAAATAATTGACTTTTATAAGTTAATTAATATTGATAATTATTAGTTAAAATTTATTTAAGACTTAAATATCTTAAGATATCAATTATTTGAAAATAGATCGAGTATTTCCTAACAGGCGGGGACCTTTTAATATATTAATAGTAATAAGAAATACATATTTCAATAAATAATAAGATAATTTCAATGTTAAATGAAATTCTCATCTACATTAATTTTATAATGTATATAGTCAAAATTAATTAGGTATATATATATATATATATATATATATATATATATATATATATATATATATATATCAAATTAAAAGTCTATTGTACTTCTAAAATATTATAAACAAAATATCAAAATCTAAAAAGTACTTAAGTCTTATCAGCATAAAAGTTCAACTTTGAAATGTACATGTATATTTATAATGATCAAGAATCATAAGAATCAGATATGACTTTAATCACATGTTCACACCTTTCATTAAAATATTCATTATACTCCATTTCAACTATAGGAAACTGAACTAATTTTGTATCAGAATAAGTTTAAAAATCATCTACCTCCAATTTACCTCACTTCAAAACTTTAATCTCTATTAGAGTATCTGATTCATCTTATTTATTTGAACATTTCTTGTAAGTGGTTGGATGTATGACATCAAAAGGCTTTTTCGAACTAAGCTTCTTGAAACCTAAAATAGGTATTTTCTAAGGTAGTTTAGGCTCACTAGAACAAGAAGGTAATGCAATATTCATGAAATTATTTACATGGGCTATCTCATTGGCCAATTTTTTTGGTTCATTAACATCATGGACTCTTTCTTGGTTGGTTGATTGAATAGATAGCTAGTTTGAATTATTCTATAGCTGATGGAAAGAGTTACTATGAGAATGAGATCTAGCTTCAAATCCATCAAATATCTCCATGAAGATAAATATGTAGAGCTCATTATTTATTCCAAACCTCAAACATAGCTTCTAAAATCAACTGATAAAACCAAATCTACCATTGTATTAGAATATAAAACTAAAAACCCAAAATTTAAATATGCATACTTGCAAGAAAATATCCATTATTCATTCACAAAATACCCTTCGAGTATACTTATCACTTTGTATGTAAAATTTACAATCTTTAGCATTTCTCAATTTTAATTTCAAAAACCAAGATAAAAGGATTTATATAAAAAATTAAAGCCACTTTTATCATCAATATCTCATGCATAAAAGTGATATGACAAACCAGATTGATCTCCAACTATCCTTATCAACAATAATTCCAAGATTTATGCATGTAATAGATTTAAAAAAAAATAGTTTAAAATACCAAAACTTATCAAAAACTATGTAGACCCAAAAACCATTATTTTATATCCATGAAAACTAGTTACATTGAAATAACTAATTATCTCTTTCATATTTATCCATTTTAATAAATGACATACCTATCTAGAATTTATTATAACCTCCCATTTGCAACTTCCAAGCTATCCAATAGAGTATTGGTTTCATAGACGAGCTTTATAAAATGACCGACCAAATGAAAAATAATCTATTTGTAACAAAAAACCCATGTATTAACTACTTGTGTCTATGTGCACATATGCTATTGGTCTCCCAAATTGAGATAATCAATTCAGCTAGCTACTAGTTCATTTAAAAGTTCTTTCAAATTTAGTCATGACCATAATCTTTAATAAAACAATAACCAATTTCCATAAACCAATAAATGTATAATTTGTATTAAAGTCTTTTGAATCACCTTTGATATTACCAAGATCTAAAAACATCAAACTTGCAATTTAATCATCCTACCAACTATACTACTGACTAGACCACCAACTTGCTAATTAGACCATTCAAAACTTTAAAACATGAGCTTTGAGCTTATAAAAAATGATATAACCTCACTTTCAAAGTTAAACATAACTTTATTCCAAACATCTTTTGAAATAAAATAATCACTTTATACCATTTTAAAACTTTTGAAATCACCCCATGGTCATTTTAAAGACTTCAATAGGTCCATCACCTTAGAATTAAACACTTAAAATAAGATAGTGTTTTAGATTAAAAACTTAGAACCCCATATGATGCCTTGATAATCCTTAAGAAATAGCTTATGTTTCAATGTTATATCAAATTCCACTAATATCATAACTCATATAATGTCATTATTCATCATGACAAATCCATATATACTTGTAATTGAAATTTGAATGAAACTAACTGAAAACCATTATACCAAGTCCAAAATACTTTCAATTAAGATAAAATAATACTAAACATTATCATTTCAACTGAAACCACTGAAGTAATCATCGTAATCTGATCAGTTTTGCCAACTAAAAACTCATGATTGAAAACAAACATTCAAAAATGATACATACACACACACACACACACAGATATATATATATATATATATATATATATATATATACAAGTTTTATTCATTTATCTATTTTATATTTTTTGAAACCACTTAAATATAAATTTAAATTCTTAAACAATTCATCATCAGATTATTTAATTAAAAATATGCATATTTAATATACTACTAATTGACTTAGGTCCTCAACTGTAGTTTTAGATTTTATGACTATGTCATCACGATGGAAGCTAGGAGTATAGGTTTTCAAAAAATTATAGGGGTATGAAAAATTGGCATAAAAAATAGTCATTCATATGTTCCTAGTTGGAAAAACCATGGAATCATATTTTAAGAACTTCCCCTTCACTAGAAACCTCAAGTCATTACCTTGTAGATCTTTTAGTTGAGAAGCATTATTACTCAAAATTTCATAGATTTGATATGGTCCAATCCATAATGAAGTGAAATTATCATGATTTGAATTATTTTCATGTGATTTATCCTATATGAAGACTATATCTAAAATTTAAAAAAAAATTGATCTTTGATATTTTATCAAACCACATCTTGACAATAACTTGATGTTTACTAAACTTGTGTGGAGATTCTATTCGTGCATCTTCCATCTAAACAATGCCGAGTAGTATTGATTGAATTATTTCATCCTCTTCCATATAATCTTATATGAATTGGTACATTGGTATCTTGAGAGTAATGGTACAAATAGGTTATTGTCTATATAATAAAAAGAAAGGTGAAAATTTGAGAGCCTATTTGTGGCTTATATTTCAATAATATAATCCATTATGTCAGTTTAAGATTTATTATTATTTTTTTAATTTCATCCATCATATTTTTTTGGTTGATTCAAAAACTCCATTTATTTATGGGTATTAGTTTTAAATTTTTTTGACAATAATATGATTATTATATCCCCATTCGGTGAACTATGTATATTTAAACACATGACCATTATCATAGACTAAGGATACTTGAGTTCCAAACCTTCCTCAAGGAATTTGATCATGTATTTTTCTCAATAAATTTTCCTAGAAATAGCTTCAATCCATCTTGTATAATAAAATATTATGGTCAACATAAACTTTTATCTAGCTGATGAATTATGATTAATAACTCTTACAAAATATATACAACATTATATAAAATGGCATCCTTTAATCACATGGTTTAGAGGCATAATAAGGTGGGATTATCTTTTCCCAAATACTTAACATTGGTGATAGTTTCTAAAATGAATATGGGTATCTTAAATATGGTAGGCCAATAATAACCCATCCTTAAAATTGTGTGAGTTGTAGCATTTCCTAAAGGGTGTCCACTACCAATCTTCCATGAAGGTTATCAAGGATGGTTGCATCTTATTTTATGAAAATTAATCTCAAATAAATTACTTCATAATTATTTCAATAAATTACTCCCTTATTTATAATATAGTGTGTAGCCTTAATCCTGAGTGATCTCCTTTATTCTTTGTTTAATTCTAGAGGACATGTGCCTATAAGTATGGATTGAATGATTTGGGAATACAAGTATCCTCCAAATACTTGAGAATGGTTAATATACTTGATATATGTGGATGGATTAGTCTCTTCCATTAGATCAATAATAACCTATCCTTGAACCATATTAATAGGTCTGATTTCACTATCAAATTTTTGTAACTTAGTCATCCACTTGCCCCTACTTTTACCCAACTCATTTTGACCAAGTGTAAGCTTTATTATTGGGTCTAAAACAATGGAATATATCTTGTTGCACAAAATATAATGTTTGAATTTCTTCACCAAATTGACAAAATCAATAATTATTTATCTATCATGAAATACTTTAATTCTGCATCTTTTATATTAGCAATCATAAAGGTAATATGATGTTCATTATCATCTACCTTCTAGGTGAGACTTATACTATAGTGTGCTTTGATGCAAATGAATAGATGAAGAAATCCTTGTCAAAATCAAGGCTAATCAAAATTTGAGACTAGGCAATGGTAGTTTTAATAACCTATAATTAATTATTTACATCCACTATACATTTTGTCTTGGCACCCTATTTTAACATTGAATTCAACAGTTTCACAATTTATACAAACCCTTATATAAATTTGTGAACAAAATTTTTCCTGAAAAAGGAATACTTAAGTTCTCTTTTGCTATTAGGACAAGGAATTTTTGAGATAGATTGAAATATTTTAGGGTCAACTAAAATTCCTTACTTGGAAATAATATGATCCAAAAATTTACCCTCTATGACCCCCAAAATGGTGTTTTTTAGGTTCAAGGAAATGTCATATCTTCTGCATTTGTGAAACAATCTCTACAAGTGGGATGTATGGTCCACTTTCTCTTTAGAAAATAAAGTTTAGACATCCATGTATATAATGATGCGCATACAAATAATTCATTAGAAATTAAAGTGCATTGCACCTAAAAGGTAACATCTACATTAATTACTCCAAAATGAATTATTTAATACGTAAAATTTACCCATCTAATGATGAAAATAGTTTTCATTCGATCATCATTTTATACTAATACCTGATTCTATCCTGAGAAACCATATAGAAAGGACATAATTTATGACCCACTTACTATCTAAATAACTTCATATAGGGAAGGAAAAGGATAAATTTCATTTTTTGAAGCATTCTTAAGGTTCTTAAAATCCACACACAGTTTGATTTCACCATTTTTATTTTATACATGGAGTAAATTGGCCACCCAAGTAGAATGTCTGATGGGAAATATAATTTTGTCATCTAATAATTTTTAGAATTTATTTTAAAAGAGAGGCTTAAAAATGGGATTAACTAATATTTATCTCCACCTGAAAGATTCGTGCTCTTTTTTTGGTGGCATAGTGTGTGTGATAACTCTGGGATCAAAATTTTATAAATATTTTTATATCTAAGCAATCACATATTTATATTCAATCAATGAATTCCTTAGTTTTTTCTTCTCTTGTTCTTCACAACTCAATCCATTGTTAACTATTTAGGGATGTTTATTTTTCCCATAATTTACCTTGGAAAAATTAGATTAATTGGTATTAAATTATTTTCAATTTTTGCTTGGTGGTCCATATCAAAGACTTGGTCTAGGGAGACCATCTCTTTGGGTATTTTATTTTCTTTTAATTTGAGGATGCTATCATCTTATTTATATTATTTATTCATTAGTTTTATATATATTTCATCAATGACTTATGACTCAAAGGAACCATAATTTCCCATGAATTGAATGATTTATTTGTCATCATCAAATATCTAAAATGATCAATATTTTTAGTAACTAAAGCACATAACACTAGTTACACAAACTTTCTACATTTTTGATTCTTATAATGGGGCCAAATTTGTTGCACAAGTAGCCAAGGAATCAATTGTATGATTATTTTCTCTTTTATTGATTTTATATTGAAAATTTTAAATGATTCTATAAAATCCCAAGCTCTATGCTTACGCAACTTTAAATGGGACAAATGGCATTGATATCGACTCCTTATTTTGTTAACAACCACTTCTAAGTCTCCAAGCATTAACAATTGTTTGACATTGTGTTTTAGTGAAAATTGGGTTCCAAATATTAAATTTTCATAATATTTAGGTTGCTAGTGCATGGAAATTATAATAATAAAGAAGCAAGGTACTACTTCCTATCATGATTAGTTAATGTTATGCCAACACTAGAGCTTTATTTAGACTGAGCACCATCATAATACAAGGTCCACAACTTAGAAGGACCTTAAAATTATTGTTCATGGTTATTAGGTTTTTTTGTGAAGTTGTAGATCCCTACATGCAATGAACTAAAATTAATTATTTCATTTTCAAAATTATATTTAATGATCACATGCTTCATTTTTTATTCTCTATCAACTCCAATCTAATTAGTTACTCTATAGGGAAATTGCATGTGTGAAAAAATGTGGCCATGTATCCATTTAGTGCTTTTGACCAGTCATGACTTAAGAGTAAAACTTAAAGCTTAGGTATGTAAAGTAAAAGGATGTCAATGTACTATTAGATACATGGTTCAAAGGCAAGCCACCTGTGGACATTTAAAAATTATCCCACAAATGGGAATACATATTTGTCTAACTATAAGAATACTTTTTTGGACTTATCTAGAGTCAACCCTAGTATTTTACATATTCTAAAAGGAATTATGTTGGTTGAAACACTTGAGTCAACTAATAAATTATACACATTCTTCCCAAAGATAATGATAGTCAATAATAAAGGTGGGACCTCATGTTTGTATTTATACATGACCATATTTGCATGTGTAGTTTTTGATTTGTTAGTAAATGATTTTTTAGTCAAATCTTTAAGTAAAATATCTATATGTAATTAGAATTGAATGATATACATGAATTAATCATAGATCAAATTTGATAGAACACACCCACACTTCTGATTGGGTATACACTTGTGAAGCAGGAACATGACCAATATGGGGTTCTATTGAACATGATTAGGGGATAAATTGTATCACTTGTCACAACATATCATGATAGGAAGGGTTTCAAATCCTAAAATCTAACATAATCGCATAACAACCCTAAAAGAGTCCTATGATTGATATTTCACTTATGTTAACAATAAAGAAAGTAAAATATTCTAATAACAAGAAAATTAAAATAATCTAATGCACACCAAAGCCTGTGGCATAAGGTGGGGCTTAGAACAAAATAAATAAATAAAAACTAAACTAAACATGCATAAGAGACATGTACTCATGTCAATGTATATGGAATCCTAATAAATGGAAGAGAAGAATACATACTACATTATCTATTTACTCTTACAAAGGAGAAATAAAGTTAATAATACTTACCTTTGAAGATAAACCTACTGAGCCTCAATCCCTTCCTTGGCCAAGTTGCTTCACAAGAGATTTTTATAGTTTTAAGGATAACCAATATAAATTATCTCTAGGATTCAAGACCTAACTATGCATCCAAAAGACTTCTCCACAAAACAAGATCAGAGCTCCAAAGAAAGTATTGAACCCTAAAGCTTTATTCCTCAGGTAGAATGGTGAATAAGTAGATGTTCATTCACAATTTATTTATTATTCACTCTCTTTTGAATCTTATGAAATGGTGGTAAATAACCTTGTATATATATTATCTTAACTAAAAACTTTTAGACATGTCAGCTATACTAGGTCTACTAGGTAGACCTAGTATGTTTTCAGGCTAACTCACGAGGTCTGTGCTAGGTCAGTTAGGATGATAAGAATCCAAAATAGATAAAATTTTCCCTAAAAACACTAGGCCAAATAGGTTTACCTAGTTTTTTGAACAAAAATCCTAAAAATCCACATGGCTGACCTAGTTTGTTGAATAGGAATAAGGAAGATAAAGCAAGGAAAAGAGGGATAAAGCATGGAAAATGATAATAATGATTAAGAAAGAGAGAAATAATCCTAGGGTTCATGGTTTTAGGAAGCAAGAGTGTAGATGGAAATTGGAAAAAGGAAAAACAATCTTATGAAGCATAGATGGTTTATCCACCCCTTTTTTGGTGCACCCCTTAAGGCATGCACTTAGAGAGATTGAGACTCGATAGGCTCCTTCAAGATACAAAGTGTCAATAATAAATAAAAGTTTGAAAACACTATGTGTATACAAGATCCATCTATTTTTTGATTTGAGCCAGATCATGAAGAGTAATGTTTTCCATAATATTCTTCATGTCCTCCACTGTATTATATTCATTATTATTATGTGGATAAATTTGATATTGATGATCATTCCTTTTAGGAAGAGGTAGATTATTATTAGCATTTAGATCAGGAGGAGAGTGTACATTAATTTTATAAGGTGTGTAAGTCATGAAAATTTATTGATTATTATTTCTTAGATTATAGTTATTTCATTGAAATTGTTGAAAATCATGAATCTCATCAATATTATCTTCTAGCTCATTCTCATCCTCAACTGGGAGTGGGAAATCATAGGTATTAAATACCATGGCTATAATGGAAGTATTAATGGCACTGGATATGGATGAATCAGGTTTATTTTGGACTACCTCATATTTTCCCATGTCCTTTTAAAATATTTTAAAGGCATTATAGAATTTTATGTAATCTAGTTCATCATGTTGGGTAGTGATATGGACTCTACACCAGTTAGGTAAGGCTTCATCACAAATATTCTTATTAGGTGATTTCTTTGGATATTGATATAAATTATTAATGATCTATTTAAAGGTATGGTATAGCTATATAATAAAAAAATCATATTTCTTTCTTCCCTTAAAATGTTTCCCAAGTGGTTTTGCATGTTTAGAAACTCATTGATAAGTGTATCAACCATGGGTTGGATGGCATCCAATTAAATTTTGGTAGAATTAGAAGTTTTCCCTTATGTGGTAGAGGCATTAACTAGGATTAAAGCTTGATTATGATTGTGTTGATTATAAAAATTTGTAATGATTTAGAGGAAATTAAGTGAAAACTTGGTTTTGATTATTGGTCATGAAATTTTGGTTGGCATTTGGAATGAGATTATGGACCAGGAAATTTAGATCAATAGGGTATGGTTTACAATTTAGGATTCAAATATCTATCAATGTTAATAGCTTTAGTGTAAGTGTTTATTAAGTTATTGATATTTTTAACTCTACACAAGAATACTATAGTCATAGGATCTAAGGCATTTATATATTTTTTTAGAGGTAAGGAAATAACAAGTCTATATGCAGTAGCCATATGGTTGTACATATTTTGAAATATTACATTAAAGGCTCTAATTGGTTCATTGGGTTCCCTTATTATGCTATTAAAATGTTTCTATATCACATTAGCACTGGTAACTTGTCCACATTGTCCCATAAATGTTTCATGACATTGGTTCCATGAGGTAATTGCTTTTTTTGGAATGTTAAAGAACCAATCATATCAACATCCAATAATGTGAATGTAAATAGTTTGCATACCATATCTTCATGATCTAAATTACGTAATCCAAGATCAATATTTAAGGATTTCATATGTTCCTCTATAGTTCATCCCCTGGAAGGAGAGAATGGAGGAAGGTACTTATCTATATTCCTAGTCAAACCATGCATGACACTAGTTATGTTGATGGATAAACTAGATAATTAGGTCATATTAAAGTGTTAAGGTTGGTTTTCTTGGGTTGGTAAATTTGGCTAGGTGACAACTCTCCTTAGGATACCTTTGTTTGATTTGGGTCTTTGATGAACTTGTAATGGTGATAATAATAGTAGACCAGAATCATAGTTGGCTCTTGTCAACCTTATTGGGGGATCTAGTGTACAAAAATTAAGTAAATATAAAAAAAATATATTATGGGCCTTCCTTCTAGTGTTAGATAAAACTTGTTGATGTGAGTTTTATGCACAATAAGGGTTATTACAAGAAGGTGATATAGAGCATCACTAAGGAATAAAACATGTAAATATGTCTTAGAATTTCATTTTTATCAATTTTAGACTTGTGGGGGTGTTAGAGGTATTATAAATACCATTAGGTTGTTTTAGAGTGATAAAGAGTCTTTATTTTAGTGTGTTTCTATCCATTTCATGTTTTCTTGCCAAAATCAAGATTTGAAAATTTGAATGATAGAACTTAGCCTAGAGTGTTGTTTTGGGTATTATGTTAAATATAAGCTGTGAATATATTTTTAATACATTATATATGGTCCTAGGAAGGTATATGAGGGTGTTTATATGTTAATATGATGACAAAGAATATTTATGCCAAGAGAAGGCATTTGTAACTACCACTCCTACGTAGGAGATGACAAGAAAAATAAGTTAGTTTGCATGTTAGCATAATAAAAGGTGGAGTATTACTTGAAAATTTTGTTTTAGGTGGTAATAAGTATGATAAAATATTAGTATTTTAGGAAAAATGGTGGAGAGTCCAAAAAATATAAATAAGTTGAAGAAACTCTACCTACCCTATAAAATTATGTACATGATCCTTGCGTGTGTTCAAGAAAGTTCAATAAAGTATGGTATTTTAAGATAATTATTTATTCTCATGGTTTAAAATTAATGTAAGTGTGATTTTTTATTGTTATTAATTATTATATTGAGTTTTTAAGATCATTTTCCCTTTAGATAAGTTGGTAATCTCTAGTGCAGTCATTAAAGAGCGATTTTTGTATGCACACGGTTCTATATAACAAGCAAGTATGAATATTTAAGGGTTGTTTAAAGGTTATTAAAGGGTTTGGAAGCATAAAAAATATTTTATATTTTTATATTAAAGATATTAATCATTATTATAGCTCAATATTCAATATAGTTTGTATTTTCTCAACAAATAATCCAGTTTATTGTCCTAAAAAGAGTACACAATTCTGCATATTCGCTTGTTGGGAATGTTTTATGATTTTTCATGGAAATATAACCATTTAATAAGTAAAATTAATTAAAAAAATAAAATTTTAAAGTTTAATTATGTTTTGTGAGTTCATAAAACTTAAATTATGCACTTTATAGTGTTTGATGCCTTACACATAACAAGACTAGGGTTAAAAAATGAAAGCTTGAATAAATTTTGTCTCATCCAAATAAACTTTATAAAAGTTGATATTATTATGTTTTTAAATGTTATATATAGGATTAAAGATTTTTTATGTTGATACTTGACTATACATTATGGTTAACAAGACTGTGGGATTGACTAGGCCTAAAGAGACCTAATTAGTAAGAGGGGTGTGAGAGAAAGTGTAGTTGCCTTGAGAGTTGAGACCTAATTTTTTTTTATTTAATATTAAATGGGATAAAGGGTATCTTAAGGTTTATTTATTTATATTTTAAACTTGTCAAATTACTCTCAACTACTATATTTGTCCTAAAATAGGGTTACAAGGAAAGAGGTCTAAAGAAGGAAAGTGAAGTTTAGTGAGGAATGAAAAATTTAGAATTAAGGACTATGATGGTATGTCCATGAAATTTATTAATGAATATATTGAGGGACATATGAGGTTTATTTGGAGGATCAAAATAAATGAGAGCATGTTTAGGCTTTCAACCCTGCGAATCCACATAAGAGAAAGATAAGTTGGAACAAAGAAGAGAAAGTATAGAGATGAAAGATGTAAATGAGATGGTAATGGTGATGTATAATATTATATAGAAAGTATAGATAATTTTGAAATGATAATAGATCTTCAAGATCAATAATAATTCTATACATGCAAGACAAAGGCTATTGAGACTCAAAAAAGAGATATTGATCAAGAGAGGTCAAAAAGTAAGCCATGTACTAGCAAGATAGAAGCTAGATCAGATGTTAATTGAAAATTTTCAAATTAGGAATCACATATAGTTAATGAGGTAATAGGTTTTAGGCATTTGGATCTACACCAAGTGTTATTAGAGTGGGTAATATCTTGGATTAGATTATGTTTTTGAGTGTTCAAGTTTGTTATAAGTTATTATGGATATTTCATGAAACTAATATTTTTGGAGTATAGTACGAGAGTTAAGAATATTTTAGTATATCAAACCTTTAAGAGAGATATCAAAATATCAATAGATATAAGATAAAAGTCCCAAGTGAGGACAAGTAAAGAGGAATTATCAAGTGAAGACTAATAGCCCAAGTGAGGTGTAATGAAGATATAGACAAGATAGAAAAGACTTGAAAAAAGGAGATGAAAGTTGAGAAGATAAGAATAAAGAGAAAAACTGATGGGGGTTACCATAAAGAGAAGATGAAAGATAATAATAGAAATAAAGAGTTAGAACTTGAACTAGAAATGAAATATTTGAGGTAGAATCTACAAAGTATATAAAAGCTGATGCTTATGATAAAGAAAATTTAGGAAGAAGAGAGATAATGGTATAGATGGGTTATGAATAAAATTAAGGTTAAGTGGCCTATAAGGATACTCATGGAAATGAGGAAGATTGTCAAGAGAGACAATGAGAGGAAAAATATATTGTTATGTAAGCAACTCAAAGAAGAGATGAAGAAGTTCAAGATGCATGAACAAGTTTGTAGAGGAGATAAAGTTGAGTAGCACCATAAGGAGGACAAGGAGAGGAAATAACTCAAGAAACCTAATAAGGAGGATATGGAGCCAAAAAAACCTTGATTATTTAAACCTAAAGATTTATTTTTATGTATGAATGCAGGTACAAGATTGAAAGATAAAGAAATACATTTAAAGGACATAAAATTTGAAATCAAGGAGGAGAAAAAGAATGAGCAACATGTTTATGATGAAGAAGAACCTAATTGGACAACCATGTATAGAGGGTGCCTCATGGAAGGAATAAAAGAAGAAAGATTAAATCAAAAGGATGAGGGTAAAAGGTATGAGGATTAAAATTTTGAATTTATATTATTTGAATCATTTAAAGAGTTTGAACAAGATATGGTAGGTGATGATGAGTTTATAGATAAGAAACATGACCAACCATTTGTATATGAGAGCTAGGGATAATTACATGTAGAATTGATAGATTTGAAAAAAGCCATAAGTGATTAAGAAAAGGAAAAATTCTATCCTAAAATAGAAGGTGTAGAGAAGAGTGTTGTACATGAGTCAATAGGGACTCAAGAGAGAGACATATGGAGGGGTATACAGATTTATTTATAAAATGATGGAGAGATACAAACAAGTAATAAAAAGAGAAAACTAATGAAAAGAGAATAAGCTAAGAAGGATATGCAAATGCAAAATGAATAAATAGGATATGAGTTAACTCATCACAAGAAGGTGGAATATCATAAGAAAGTAGCTAAAGAAGATTAAAAGGATATTTTGACAAAGATAAAGGAATAAATAATGTATAAATAGATATTGGAGTATGAGGATAAAGGAATAATTAAGGTTAAGAATCAAAACCAACTAAAGATGCATTAACCAAACATAAAAAGTGTAGAAGGTGCCTATGGAAGAGAAGCTAACTTTAAGCATGAGGATCAGCCATTGGAGACATAGTATGAGAAAGAGAATATATAAATGGGGGAGATAGAATATGAGATAGAAAAAGAGTTTCCGTATGTCGTACACTTCATAGAGATAGAAGATGAGTGTGTAAAGAAACTAGACAAAGAAAGAATATAAAGACAAAGGCTCAAGATGAAGATAAATGAAAAATAAAAGAAAAGAAACATCAAGATTATCTATAAATATAAAAAGATTAATAATTGTAAATCAATAAATAAGGCGAACAAATCACATTTGAGTAGAAGCTCAAATTTCTCCCACTTGAGGAGTTTGATGCAGAGCAGCACTAAGGAACAAAACATGTAAATATGTCTTAGAGTTTCATTTTGATCAATTTTGGTCTTTTGAGGGTGTTAGAGGTCTTATAGGGACAACTATATTATTTTTTTGTGATAAATAAATTTTATTTTAGTGTGTTTCTATCTATTTCAAGTTCTTCTACCAAAATCAAGATTTGAAAATTTAAATGCTAGAACTTAACCTAAAGTGTTGCTTTGAGTCTTATGTTAAATCTAAGGTGTGCCAATGTTTTTAATAGGTCATATATGGTAATATTAAGGAAAATTATGGTGGTTACACTTTAAAATTATTAAAAATAAGATGTATTCCAAGAAAAGGCATTTGTAATTGCCACTCCTATGTGGGAGATGGTAAGGAAAAGAAGTGAATGTTAGAATAATAAAAGGTGGAGTATTGATTGAAAAAGTTAGATTAGGTCATAATAAGTTATTATATGAGATTATAATTCAATTAAAAAGGATGGAGAGTCCCAAAAATATCAAAAAATTGGAGGAAATCTACCTACACTATAAAATTCTATACATGATCCTTGCATGTGTTTAAGAAAGTTCAATAAAACATGGTGGTTGAAGACAATGATTGATATCATAGTTTAAAATGAATGTAAATGTGATTTTATATTGTTATTAATTATGATATTGAGTGTTTAAGATCAATTTTCCTTTAGATAATTTGGTAATCTCTAGTACAATCATTGAACATCAATTCATATATTCACATAGTCCTATATAACAAGTAATCATGCATATTTAAGGGTTGTTTAAAGTTTATTTAATGGTTTATAAGAATAAAAATGAGTTTAAAGTTTCATATTAAAGATATCAATAGTGGTTTAGGATCAATATTCAATTTGGTTTGTATTTTCTCAACACACAATCCACTTCACAGTCCTAGAAAGAGCCTAAAATTTTGCATATTGGCTTGTTGGGAATATTTTATACTTGTTCATGGAAATATAACCATTGGATATGTAGAAGGAAGTAATTTTTTTTTAAATTTTAATGACGATTTGAGATTTTATAAAATTCAATTTATGTAATTTATAGTGCTTGCTACCCTGTACATAACAAAACTAGGGTTAGAAAATGTAAACTTGAATTAATTTTGACTCATCTAGCCAAACTTGATAAAAATTTGGATTCATATATTTTTATAGGTTATATAAAGTATTAAATATTTTTTAGGTTTATACCTAACCATACAAAATGATCAATAGGACTGTGGGATTGATTAGGCCTAAAGAGACTTAATTAGTAAGAGGGGTGTGAAAGAAAGTGTAGTTGCCTTGAGAATCGATACCTAAAACTTTGTGTGAATATTAAAGGGGATAAAATGTATCAAAAGGTACCTTTATTTTAATTTTAATATTTTAATATTTTTATTAACTACTATGTTTATGCTAAAATAGGGTTACAAGGAAAGAGACCTAAAGAAGGAAAGTGAATTTTAGTGAAGAATGTGTTGTCCCCCAAAAATATCACTCATTTTTAGGACAACATTTAAACTATTTTGATCCTACAAACCAAAATTGTCTCTTCACTTTTCAAAAATTGTCGTGGGCAATCAAATTCCTCAGTTTTCAAGCTTCTTAGAAATCTATGGACTCAGTAGGAAAAGAAAATCTATGGACTTTGTAGGTCAAGGTTCAACGGGCTTCACAGGTTGATTTCTACAGACTCTTTCAAGGTTAGAGAAAACTACAAACTTGGTTTCTATGGACTCTATAGGTAGGTTCATTTTTCCAAGTTCAAAGACTTCTATCGTCAGGTTCAAAAGTCTTCTACAAATAGGTTCAATGCATTTGGTTCAACAGGTTTAAAAAGCTCTCAACATAACTGTGAATTTCAATCAACAAAGTTCATCACTTTGGTTCAATCAAATGGTTCATTAGCTAGTTCAAAGGATTCATTTGAACCATTGAACCAAACCTTGGTTCAACAGTTGGTTCATTGCTTCGGTTCATTCCATTGGTTCATCAGCTTGAACCATCAGCTTTAACCATTGGCTTGAACCATTTTGGTTCAAAGCTTGATTCATCGGCTTGGTTTAATGTTTGGTTCAACCAAGCGGTTTAATGCTTTGGTTCACTCGCTTGGTTTAAAGACTCAGTTCATTCAAAGGGTTCATCAGCTTGAACCATTTTGGTTCAACCAAGTGGTTTAACATTTGGTTCAACCAAGCAGTTCAATGCTTTGGTACAATCAAATGGTTCAATCAAACAGTTTAACAGTTGGTTCATTGCCTTGGTTCATCAGCACAGTTCAAAGGAGCGGTTCAAAGCAAAAATTCAAAGAAGCCTCCTGAAGGACAAGTGCCCTTATAGAGGGCACTTGGTTGATAAAATTACCCTTTAGAAGGGTCATTTTCAAAGAAGGCCATGAAGGTAAATTCTTTCAAATTTTTTGTTTAAGGCAATTGAAAACGACTAAGGCATAATTCCTTCAGACTTTTTGTCCAAAGGAATTCCTTCAGAAAAAAAGTCTGAAGGAATTTGGGAAAGAAGCCATGGGAGGAAATCCTGAAGGAATTTTCAAAGACCAAGGCAAATGGAACAAAATAGAACAATTCTGTGGACTTTTTGTCTATGGGAATTGTCTGCAAGAGAAAGCCCAGGGAAAATGCCTACAGAGAAAGGTTGGGGAAAATGCCTAGGGAAAAGCTTGGGGAAAATGTCTGCAAAAATAGTCTTTAAGAAAGCCGTGATAGACTGCTGAAGATAAAAAGCCGTCAAAGGACCCCGAAGGGCAAGTGCCCTTACAGGGGACTCTCAACTGCCAATGTAATGGACATTTCCTCAAAGCCGAAGAGTCACCTTCCCTTCAAGAGGATGAAAAATAGGAAAGCTGAAGAAGGACCAAGGGGTGACACACCTGAAGATGTCAAATTTAAGACAACAAACTAGCCATTGAAAACATAGTGATGGATGCACAAACATCAATTTCAAAGCTCATAAAATAGCCATTGATCCTTGTAATCTATAGACCCAAATGCATTCACAAGATATAAGGCCAAGACTAGCAGGAAGAAACTAAAGAACAAAATAGCAAATTGAATCCAAGACTTGATTCAATTAACTAAAAAAGGAGGAATGATGAAGAAGGATCAGATTGCCAGGTGGACATTGAAATATGCAACTTTCAATAGCATGACTTATTTCTCTGCATTGAGAAAAAAAAAGGGTAGATGCCTCTAAATTCCAGCCTATCTCCTTAACAAATTTCAATGCAATGTGATGTGTTACTATTCCCGAGTCCTTCTTGAAGAGGCTATATAAGGGACTCTCTTTCATTGTAAACATATCTCTTTTTGGCAATCAGAAATGAAACTCTACCCAAATTGAAAGGCATTAATAAGACTTTGAGCTCAGATTGTTGATCATATTTTGTTATTGGAATAAGAAAGCAAGTGACTTTTCAAACTTTGTGTTGTAATATCTTTTTTGTTGAGGAAACTGTTCTTATGTCTTTTTCCTTGATATATTTTTTGTTCTTTTAATTCAACAAGCAAAATTAGTGAAAGTAGTTAGGAAGGTGTCTTGAAGAGTCAACTATGGAGAAAATCTATGCCCCCATAATTGCCTTTAGTGTTTTTTCTTTTCATTTCTGTGTAAAGGACCTTGGGACAACTTTGTGCCCTCATTGTCCTTCGTATCTTACTCTTAAGCAATTCAGGTGGAGACTTTCTACTGCATCTCAATTTGTTGGTTACTATGTCCTTGGTTACACTTTGCATTTACTACCAGGAGTATTCTTGTGGTTTGCTGAATAGTTATTCTGAAAGAAGAGGAGTGCTTTATGTCATTTCCCTTGAGATTTCTCCTTTGATCCACATGCATCATCTCTGAAAAAAGAGAGATGGATGGTTTGTCCTACCCTTGAGTATTATTTTTTGTTTATATATATATATATATATATAGCATATCTATAGGGAACCTACCCTTGATGAGAGGAGAGATTAGTCTCCTTTTGATGTGGTAAACCTACACATTTAGATGACCAATCTTCCTACTTTGGTTGATCAGACCTATTTTGTTTATCAGTACACTGATCGAAAAAATATTCAACCAACAGTTTTTGGTGACTCCACTGGGGATATAATATCCATTATCCATTTATAATCTATCCATTCACCTCCACACTAACTGAGAAAGAACACACAATTTAAAGCCTCAAACTTTAACTGAAGCAAGGTCAATTCTTTTCCATTTTTGTTTCACAATCTGGCAGATTCAAGGTATACACAAAGCCAAATGGCTAAAGGTATCATTGAACCTATATTCGAGTTGGTACAGCAAAGTGATTTTGATTTGTTTCCTTCACCATCTCATCTCTAATGAACAAAGAGATTTCCTCCTACTAAAGTCAGATCTCCATTGCTAGATAAAGTATCTACTTCTGTTGTTGATAAAGCTTTGCTAATAATTACCCCTCTGAGATTTGTTATCCCTCCTTTTCATAATCCTATAATGGCAGTTCAAAGCCCCTAGGGTAATGCTTTTGGTCTCTCAATCTTATTCCACCTCTACATGAGCTTTCATGCATTTCAAGGAAGAATTTCCCAAAATTCTTCGTGATGGGAAAGTTCATCCTGATGAACACATTGCAGATTTTAGCATAGCCTATGGAGTAATTAGAGTAAAATTTGAAGATGTAGCAGTCAGGATATTTGTAGAAACATTACAAGCCACTATTATAGACTGGTTTTATCATCTACAGGCTTGGTCAGTAACTGATTAGAATACCCTCACAGATAAGTTTGAAGCTAGATTCAAACCTGTAGAAGATGCACATGCACTTCTGGCTCAACTTACATAGATGAAGAAAGAGCCTCATGAGCCTATGAGGGATTTCATAGCCAAATTTGACAAACTAAGGAATAGAATTCTTGTAATTATTCAACCTATAGCTGAGAATCTCAAATGCCTCTTCATTAATTCTCAGTTACCTAAAGTAAGTTTTCTTTTGAGATGTGTTGGTCAAATAGATCTTGCTGCAGCTCAAATTTTGGCCATTGAGGTAGAAGATGATCTCATCTTAGCAGGGAAGATAAGAAGAGATCTAAATAGAAATAGACCTTCATTATCTTCTAAATATTCATCTACAAGCACCACTGATCTAATGGTGCAAAAGCTGACAAATGAAGTGCTAGCCTTGAAAAGACAAATGGCATAAGGAATGTCTTCTGCTCCTTCATACAGAGATATGCCAAGAAGGATATTTCCAAATTAGTCATATCAAGGCAATGCTACCAGGAATCAAGGGCATCTAGATCATTTTCATCCCCCATAAGGGAAACTTGCCCTTGAAGCTCCTCCAACCAACTCAACAATTGGATATTTGGAAACAAAACATGCTTTCTCTTTCCAACTTGAGTTTGAACAAGAAAATGACATTGCTATCCTTATAGAAAATCAAGAAGAATTAGCTGGTGACTCCCACATTGGTTTCTTGAACTACCAAGATGAACCCATAAGTAAAGGAAAAGCTATTGATGGATCATATATAGTGTTTACCAGGTCCAAGAACCAATCAGTCTAGCAAGCTGATAAAGGGAAGACAAAGGAGCAACCTCAACTGGAAATTACAATTTCTAAGTGTGGAACCACTCTGCCTTTTCAATCAAAGGATCTGGTGATCACCCAAAATGTGAGTACATAAATTTCACCTTCATCTTCTACTTTAATCTCATAAACCAACCTTCCTCCCATCCCTCCTAAAACTCAAAAAGTTGAAGTACCTTTCTTTGTACCTAGCTCAATTCAGCCATTTGACATAATCGATCATGTCAAAAAGACAAAAATACAAATGTCTAAATTTGAATATTTGCAAGCTAATCCTGATCAATTGGATAAGTTGGTCTAATGTGTCAAGAACCAAACCATCCCTACAAGACAAGAGGTTAAGAAAATAATTCTTGATTCCCCAAAGAACATGCCCATTCCAAATAATCTTGTCATTACTCCTCCAGCTGCCCCTAGTAAAATAGAACCTTTCTATGTTTCCCTGTTAATAAATGGTTATCAACTCAATAATTGCATCATTGATTCCAAGGCATCTGACAATGTTATGCCTGCTAAAGTAGCTGAATCTCTACGTCTCACACTGACCAAGACATTTGGGAGATGTTTCTCCATGGAGAACAAATAAGTACCATTGCTGGGGAAAATTAAAGATGCCCAATTTGCATTGGCAGCCTTTTCAGATAAGAGAATCAAGATGACTATCTTGGTGGTTGATGTCCCAACATCCTATGGCATTTTGCTTGGATAAATTTTTTGCAAGGACATGGGAGGAGAACTAAGCATGGACCTATCTAAAGGAAGGATCCCTATCCAAGGTGTAATGAAGAGATTTCTCCCTGAAAAGGAGGCAAAATATGTGGTCACCCAAACATCAGCCCCTACAGTACAAATTTTGTTTGAGTCTTCAGGTAGGGGTAATTATTTATTTACCACAGAGGATGTTCATGTTTCTACAGATGAAAGAAATATAGTTGACAATCCAAGAATTGATCCAAACAAGACTTTAGGAGAATTGGTAGGGCACAATACCAGTAAGGAAGGATATTCCATCTCTAATGAAGAGAAATCTGATAGGAAATCAGCTTCTGATGATGCTTTGATCTTAAAATCTAATGGCAACAATTTTTCCACCAACGATGGAGTTGGGACTGTGTTGATATCTCCTCAAGGAGATATTCTTCCTTCATGTAATTTGCAAGTCAACAACACCAAGAACACAGCTGGATGTGAATCTTTGTTGCTTAAATTTAAGATTGCTTAAGATGAAGAAATCAAACTCCTTCACATCAAAAGAGATGCTAAGCTAATAATTTATCAGGAGTTTGATATGGAAAATCCAATAATATGTTGGATTGAACTAGAAGAATAACCAATTATGGTAATGAACCATGCTGCTATAAATCAAAATTAGGCAAAGGAACCCTTTGCCAAGAAAGTAAGGAGTTATGGCTTTCAAATTGAAGACCACATCCTACCATGGGGCAAGAAGAAGAAAGAGTCAATAGGAAGATGATAAAAAATTAGTTTCATGGTGGAGAGCTCCATTCACCCATCACCATTTCTGAGGGAAAAATGGTTTCCTACTAGTTTACCAAGATAAAGCACTATTTTCACCATCTCTCAAGAAGTAACATCTGAAATACTTCAATTCTTGAAGTATCAGATCATATCATCTATATATATGCATATTTGTATAGTTTTTAATTCTATTTTGTTTTATTTATTTCTATTTTTGATGCCTTTCATTTTTGGGTAGCATGACTTTGTAGCCCAATGGTACACATGAAGACACTGGAGATTCTAGATTATACTCCCTTCAATTCTTTTTGCAATTGATAGAAGTTCCCCAACTGGAGCTAGCGGTTGTCCCCCAAAAATATCACTCATTTTTGGGACAACATTTAAACTATTTTGATCCTACAGACCAAAATTGTCTCTTCCCTTTTCAAAATTTGTCCTAGGCATTAAAATTCCTTAGTTTTCAAGCTTCTCAGAAATCTACGGACTCAGCAAGAAAAGAAAATCTATGGACTTTGCAGGTCAAGGTTCAACTCGCTTCACAAGTTGATTTCTATAGACTCTTTCAAGGTTAGAGAAAACTATGAACTTGGTTTCTATAGACTCTATAGGTAGGTTCATTTTTATAGGTTCAAAAACTTCTATAGTCAAGTTCAAAAGTCTTCTAAAAATAGGTTCAACGCATTTGGTTCAATAGGTTTAAAAAGCTCTCAACATAACTGCAAAGTTCAATCGACAAAGTTCATCACTTTGGTTCAATAAAATGGTAAATTAGTTAGTTCAAGGGCTTCATTTGAACTGTTGAACCAAAATTTGGTTCAATGGTTGGTTCAATGCTTTAGTTCATTCCATTGGTTCATCAGCTTGAACCATTGGCTTGAACCATTTTGGTTCAAAGTTTGGTTCATCGACTTGGTTCAACATTTAGTTCAACCAAGCGGTTAAATTCTTTGGTTCACTCGCTTGGTTCAAAGACTCAGTTCATTTAAAGGTTTCATCAACTTGAAGTATTTTGGTTTAACCAAGTGGTTCAATGCTTTGGTTCAATCAAACGGTTCAACAGTTGGTTCATCACCTTGGTTCATCAGCTCAGTTCAAAAGAGCGGTTTAATGCAAAAATTCAAAGAAGCCTCCTAAAGGACAAGTGCCCTTGTGAAGGGCACTTGGTCGACAAAAGTACCCTTCGAAAGGGTCATTTTCAAAGAAGGCTGTGAAGGTAGATTCTTTCAGATTTTTTGTTTAAGGAAATTAAAAAAGACTAAGGCATAATTCCTTCAAACTTTTTGTCTAAAGGAATTCCTTTAGACAAAAAGTCTGAAGGAATTTAGGAAAGAATCCACAAGAGGAAATCTCGAAATAATTTGTAAAGACCAAGGCAAACAAAACAAAACAAAATAATTATACAGACTTTTTGTCCATGGGAAATGTCTATAGACTTTTTGTCTGTGGGAATTGTTCATAGGAGAAAGCCTAAGGAAAATGCCTGTAGAGAAAGCTCAGGGAAAATGCCCAGAGAAAAGCCTAGGGAAAATGTCTATGAAAATAGTCTACAGGAAAGCCGTGAGAGACTACCGAAGATAAAAAGCTGTCGAAGGACCCCGAAGGGTAGATGCCCTTGTGGGGGACTCTCGACTGCCAACTTAAAGGACATTTCCTCAAAGCTAAAGGGTCACCTTCCCTTTGAGAGGATGAAAAATAGGAAATCTGAAGAAGGACCAAGGGGTGATGCGCCCAAAGACTTTAAATTTAAGACAACAAACTAGCTGTTGAAAACATAGTGATGGGCGTGCGAACATCAATTTCAAAGCTCATAAAATAGCCATTGATCCTTGTAATCTATAGACCCAATTGCATTCATAGGCTTTGAGGCCAAAACTAGCAGGAAGCAACTAAAGAACAGAACAACAAATTGAATCTAGGACCTAATTCAATTAATCAGAAAAGGAGGAATGATGAAGAAGGATTAGATCGCCAGGTGGACATTGAAAGATGCAACTTTCAATAGTGTGACTTGTTTCTCTACATTGAGAAAAATAAATGGGTAGATGCCCCTAAATTCTAGCCTATCTCCTTAACAAATTTCAATGTAATGTGATGTGTTACTGTTCTCAAGTCCTTCTTGAAGAGGCTATATAAGGGACTCTCTTTCATTGTAAACATATCTCTTTTTGACAATCAGAAATGAAACTCTGCCCAAATTGAAAGGCATTACTGAGACTTTGAGCTCAAATTGTTGATCTTTTTTATTGGAATAAGAAAGCAAGTGACTTTTTAGACTTTGTGCTGTAATATCTTTGTTGTTGAGGAAAATGTTCTTATGGCTTTTTCCTAGATATATTTTCTATTCCTTTAATATAACAAGTAAAAGTAGTGAAAGTAGTCAGGAAGGTGTCCTGAAGAGTCAACTGTAGAGAGACTTTGTGCCCCCATAATTGCCTTTAGTGTGTTTTATTTTCATTTTTATGTAAAGGACCTTAGGATGACTTTGTGCCCTCATTGTCCTTCGTATCTTACTGTTGAGCAATTTAAATGGAGACTTTGTGCTGCATCTCGATTTGCTAGTTACTATGTCCTTGGTTACACTTTGCATTTACTACCAGGAGTATTATTGTGGTTTGCTGAATAGTTCTTCTAAAAGAAGAGTGCTTTCTGTCATTTCCCTTGAGATTTATCCTTTGAACTGCACGCATCATTTCTGAAAAAAGAGAGATGGATGGTTTGTCCTACCCTTGAGTATTATTTTCTATATATATATATATATATATATATATATATATATATATATATAGGGAATCTCCCCTTGATAAGAGGAGAGATTAGTCTCTTTTTGATGTGGTAAACCTACACATTTGGATGACCAATCTTCCTACTTTGGCTGATCAGACCTATTTTGTTTATCAGTACGCTGATCGACAAAATATTCAACCAATAGAATGCAAACTTTGGAGTTAAGGATTATGATGGTATATCCATGAGAGTTAAAAATGACTATATTAAGGTCCATATGAGGTTAAGTTGGAGGATAAAAATACATGAGAACATGTTTAGGCTTTCAAGCCTATTAATCCACATAAGAGATAGATAAGTTGGAACAAAGAAGGGAGAGTGTAAAGATGAAATATGTAAATGAGATGATGATGGTGATGTATTAGATCAAAGAGAGAGAGAGAGTACACTAAATTTTGAAATGATAATAGATATTCAAGAGAAATAATAATTTTATACATGCAATAAAAATTCTATTGAGCCTCAAGAGAGAGATATTGATCAAGAGAGGTCAAAAATCAAGGCATGTACTAGTAGGATAGAATCTAGATTAGAGGATATTTGAATTCATTCAAATTATGAATCAGAGCCAATTAATGAGGTTATAGGTTTTAATAATTTGTATCTACATCAAAAGGTACATAATGTTTTTGGATCGATAAAAAATCACTTCAAGGCATGAGTTATAGGTCTCAATTTTATAAATAAACACATGGTGGAATAACAATGAGCAAAGTGGTTATTAACCATTGATGGTTTAGATATGATGGGTGTTTGATTTCTATTAAGATGGATGGGTGGATTTAAATTAAGGTGAGTTTATCTAAAAATATAAAAAATTAGGGATGGGTAAAGAAGGGGATTTATTATTTTATTGTATATTAAACCCTTCGAAGTTGACTTACTATACTAGGCCAAGTATATATCACAAACTAATTGCTACTGTATATTATCTGAATTCACAATACACAAATAAACATATTGAAGAGTCTAATTAAACAATTATATTTATATTCAATTATCAAATTAAAATATATTGTTAGTACCATATTTATAATCACATCCTATATTACTAGCAAATTATAAATATGATCTATAACTAAAGAATTGAAAATAATAACAAGTTGCTCAATCTTCTCTTTACAAAAAACATGCATTGAGCCTATCACATATTATATCAGCTCAATAGAAATTATAAAATGAATCACATAAAATTATAAAAGAAAATAAATTAACACAAATTCATAGAACAATCCTAGAAACTTTATTCACCTGCATTAATTGTCAAAATCTCATAAAAAACAATAGATATATGACATGTTTATATAATTTTTGGATGGGATCAACTTATACATGGAACTTGCCTAAATTCTAAAATAATACTATCTATTCATGTAGACTTTGCATGTTTTCTAATGAATCAAAATTATTATCTAGCTCTCCTACTCATGCATAAATACATAAATATCTTGATTTAAAAAAGAAAAAGAAAAACTCTAGCAGTTGGCCATGTATTATGAGTGGTACTAGTAGTTGGAACTATAATAGAACTATAATGAATTATAATTGATGTTTATAGACTCGAGATACTATAAAAATGGATGCTAATGTAGACAATCCTTGCATTTATGTCATAACTTAAGCTCATGAAGGTATTACTATAGTTGAAGCTACAATTAGTCTTAGTTTTGCATGAAATGGTTTGGAAATAAAAGGTAAATTCACCATCACTAACCTTATTAGAGTGTAAACCATTTTATACTTGGGAAAATAAATTTTGGTCATCTAAAATTGAGATTTTGAAGACAAATATTTAATTGAGAGTTCATCTATCCTTGTTATTTTAAGTTTTCATACTTGGTCACACATGTTGTAACATCCACCTTAATAGATTCAAAATCAATGATTTTTTTTAAAAAATAATAAGGGAATTTTTTCCATCAAATTTAGGTGTAACCTTATTGAGGCCCTAAAGAAATTAATTAGAGCTTTTGAATGTGATACCTTATCTTTAATGAAGACTTTGAACTAGATTACATAGTCACTTCTACTAAAAATTGTGATCTCAACTTCTATTTTGAAACTATTGGAAACATTTCTCAATAGGATGTCAAAAATGGTATGGTGACTACATTCCCTTGTGGCATATATATACCATAAATTCACATCTCCAAGAGTCTAGACTACATTATGTTCTTGGATAGTTAGCTAATCAACTAGCTATTACATCTGTTTGTGCCATTCTATGAGTTGAGTCCTCCTTTATGTTACAAAATTATGAGCCAAAGCAATATCTAGGAGTTATCGAGTTAATGTGTTGGAATTAATTTTTCCTAGCTGGTTTCTTAGTAAAAATAAATTTAACATCCAAATTTTTCATTGCTCCATAAAAATTCACCACATTATTATAGTGTGGATATGATTCTCCCTTACACCATCAGATAAAACATACTATGCCATATAGGATTTTATCTAAGCTAAGAACATTGTATACTATGTCCTTTGGGGAATTTATT
This sequence comes from Torreya grandis, assembly GCA_037957365.1. Lineage (NCBI taxonomy): Eukaryota > Viridiplantae > Streptophyta > Pinopsida > Cupressales > Taxaceae > Torreya > Torreya grandis. The sequence continues at coordinate 57,700 of JARHVA010005536.1, read as the reverse complement.
CTACTTTGTGCCTCAAGTCATATATTTATATATTTGAGACCATGGAACATATTTTTTAATATTCACCTAGTAGCATCTACCACAAAGATGTGGTCTTATTGAATTTCCTCTTCCTCTCCAAGCTTAGTTTTTATCTTCTTTGTCAGTGATAAGATATCTTCCTCTTGCAAAAAATCTATGGGATTACTATTAGTAGTAATATTCCCTCATCTCACTCTTTTGAGCTTGTTTGATGTTTCATCAATCTATATAGTTAAAATAGGCTCTTTAGTAATCTCTATATTTTACCGAGCTGATTGATCTAATTGTATATTTTGTATCCATGTAGGACTCACTAGGAGATAATGGGGAGAGGTATAAGAAGAGGTGGATAAAATGGTTTGTAGTGGACACATAAGGGCAAAGGAATATGGATGAATCTATGGAAGAGGCATGAGGATGGAAGGAGTTGAAAAAGTGGAGTGGGGAGGTATAGGTAATGAAGGGAAGGGTGGAATGAGCAGCTTATCCTTAGAGATCTTTATTTGAGGAGGTATCTTAAATATATATTTAAGGATATTATGATAATGTTCAATTGAAATCATTGTGGAATCTACTAAGGTACCTTGATTAATAGGAAGACCCAAGTGGGTGAGGAGATGATCCTATAGAGGATGTGTGGAAAGAATAGTTTTTGATACAAGGTATTTAAAATGTTGACTAACCACTAAAGTGTCTGACTTAGGTGAGGGAAGAATTGGCTGTGTAATGGTATCCCGAGTTAAAATCTTCATAAATTGATCATTTGAAGAATACATAGCAAACATAGAACTAGTAGAAGGAACATTTTTAGTTAAAGAATAAAAATTTGTAGTCCTTGCCATATCAAATGAGTTTGAAAGAGTTGTGGAAAATAGAGGAAATACTAAAAAGGTAGAGGAAATAGTGAATTGAGTCAACCCTTGAGAAGGAACTATCAAAGTGACCAAGGGTGGGGTAACTAGATTTGTTGGATAGTAATAAATCAATCTTATAAAACTAAAAAACTTGGAAAATAATCAATTAGTTTAGTTAGTCAAATTATTCAATATTAAATATTAAACCAAATTATCATTTTGATCTTAATCCAAAATTTGTAACATCAAAGCAAACAAAAGCATTTTAGGTTTAATTATGGAAAGAATTTAAGGTCAATTTATGTCTCGATAGGCACCAATCATAAGATTGTTAGGGTAAAATGGGTCCATATTTTATATTTTTAATATGGGGTGTATTGATGATAACAAAACCCTTATTCAAAAACTCTTAAACTTATCATTGCATTTCTGCATTCTCATTTAGAGTGAATCTATGTGTTGCCTTGTTCAATAAACTCAGTCCATGTATCAAATCCATGTGATGACTTATACTTCTCATTGGTGGTAATATATATATATATATATATATATATATATATATATATATATATATATATATATATATATATATATATATATATATATTTAACATCATTAAATACAATATCCTCAAACTCATTATATCATTTAATTCCTAAGGTAGAGTTTCTTATTCTGTAGCTTCTTGCACTAACTTAGAAATTAATCCATAACATTCACTCTATTTTATTTAATTCAAAAAATCTTTTCATGAAGCTATAAACACTTTTGGATTACATTCTAGTTCTTCACACTTATCCTTATAAGTATTTAATGTATGATTTAATGCTTCTTTCCATAATTTATATGTGTTAGCATGATCATCATGTTATTCCCTATAGACAAACTACCAAGGCCTTCCAAGAAAAACATGACAAACATACATAGGCATTATGTCACATAAAACTTCATCTTTATATTTACCAATTTGAAAACTTACCAGACATTATTCAGTCACTATAAATTAATGTCTTTTTAAAAAATAATAAAACTTATATGGGTTCAGATGAAAACCTTTCTTCAACTTAAGTTTATCTACCATATCTTGTGAAATAATAATATCTCTAATTCCACTATCAATAATCAATTTACAAAACTTAATTTTAAACTTTAAAATAGTTATCAACAAATCCTTTCTCTATACATGACTATTTTCTTATTTTTTAGGTTTAAATAATGCCCTATTCATCCTTTGATCTTCTTCAGTCTCTTGTTCATCTATGTTATAAATAAACATAACACTTTATTCATCTACTTATGTGACATGAGGACTTGCATCAACTAATTTGTTTGCTTCAATATAAATTCAGACTTGAAAATGGTTATGAATAAATTATTTCTCTATGTAAGGACATTTTCATCTTTTGCATGTTTCAACAATACCATCTTCATCATGAGAGATTATCCAATCTCTAATTTTTCTATGTTATTAATAGACACAACATTTTATTCATATTATTATATACTATGATCACTTTGATTATTGTAATTTATTTAGTATGAATATGAGGATATTCAAATACTATATGTCCAATCTCACCACACCTATAATATATTACATTAAATCCAAAACCTTTACATCATCCATATGTATAAGATCATTTGAATCTACCTCCTTGGGATTTGCCACTATGATGCTACAAATAACTTTCCTTGACCTCTTATGTTTGTACAAATAACATATATTAGTTCCATGCCCATGCATGAATCTTCCTCTTCCTCTTGATGTTTATATTTATTTTTTTGTACCATTTTACCTCTACCTTTAGTGCACATTAATAGACTTCTTCAAAAGATCACAATCTAATCATACAAACTATTTTTTAATTTCATAACATGAGATATTCTCAACATCATCTTACACATGACCTAATTTTATAGTAAGTTTATAATAATCCTCAATTTATTCCTTGAAAGTCAACTCCCTTTGTCTTAGGATTCACAGCTTCTTGAACAAACTCCTATTATAATCCATAAGAATGAATTTAACTTTCATCTTTACAACAAATATATTCTATGTCATAATATTTTATTTACCTTTGCATACTCTATAAAATTGTATATGTTACCACAATACAAATGCATGAATTTTCAATTTTATACCAATGAACTTAACCTTCTTGGTACCTTCCATACTTTAATACTAAAAATGATTCTCTAACACAATCAACTAGTTACTGAGTTCTTCAAGACTAAAACTTCTAAAATTAATTTCAGGGTCCAACTTTGGTTTAATTTTCATTCTTTCAATAGATCACAAGAATATATATTAATTTCATCAACCTCTTATTTTTCATTATGATCTTCATGTGCTTATTATGTAATTTTTGTATCACTTTCATCCTTAATTTATTCAACTCCATAATGATTTATGGTTTCCACAACTTGCATTATGATCTAGATCTACTACTCTATTTGATCTAACCACTTAGGATCTTCTACCATGTAATCCTTCTCTATTTTCCATTTCCTTATACATTAAATATTTAAATTAAAAATTATGATATAATATTTAATTATGATCTAAGATCAAACACTTTCTTACACCTTACACCTTCTCCCCAGTGATCTTGTTGGAATATGTCTACAACTACTTTCTACCCAACCCACAAGTGTAAAAAGTAAAAATAAGGATTATAACCTTGATATGATAATAAATGATGTATTTGAAGTTATAAATATCAATTAATAAATGCATTCAACCATGTATCCCTCATAATAATCAATAATTTTTTTAATAAAATGTAATAATAATTCAGATCTTTATTTAATTTCAACCAAAAGTAAATACAATAGGCACAATAACACAATAACATCGTAATCACATAACGAGATGCATTGTATCATTAGATCCATATATCTTATCTCTTCTATCTCAAAATTTTGGAAAATAAAACTCTTATATATAATCACTATCCAATCTCCAGCCTAAAGAGTCCCTTAACACAAGTGTAGGTAATTCTTATATAGATGCAATACCCAAACTTACATTAAGTTATTTTATCCCACTAATAAAATTTACTCATTTTAGTGGGTCCTAAAACTTAAAATGTAAAAAATATTAAATTTCTTCAAATTTCCAAGGAACAATAACATGTTGAGTCTAAAACATCCTAAAACAAGGGATGGACATTAATAAATGAATCCTTATTAGCTTCCATGACTTTCAAAATTAAATTCTAATCAATTATAAATGACTCCTGCAACATAGAGAGTCTCACAACATCACAAGTATTCAAAATCAACAATCCTCTTTTCCATGACTCATATGTATAATTAAGGATGATAAAGAACATTATTTTTGTTTATTCAAATGATCTAATCTTGATCCATGGATTTCAAAATAGATAACACATTACCCTAAGAAATATCTCTTAATTTGTTGGCAATGTTGTGAAGATTCATATCAAAAAAATACTCTTATTAAAATAATTATCATAGACTAACATAAACATTCATAACATATCTACAAGACTATGTGGTAACAAAATATTCTTAGAACATATCACATTAGGTATATTAGAATCAATTAGACATTAAATGGATGTAATTATGAATTAAAAGATACATGGATCATTATAGACACATGTGTGCTCATAGGTAACATAAAACTACACTAAAAAAGGTACTAACAAAGGATAACACAAAAAAGCACAGATATGATCAACACAATAAATAACACTTGCACAAACTCACAAAAAAACATATATGTAATAATAAACCTTACACAACACAACACTTAGACAAATTCCTAAACTAACATATTTTTGGTTAATGAGAGATTTCTTGTGAACTAGGATGGGCCTACATTAGAAAATAAATTTGTGAATCACTTACCCACAAGATAGGTGCATTTAACAACAATTTCAAAATATTATCTCAACTAGTGAGTGATGAAATTTAAGATATGGGTATTTTGTATTTTATGTTGCATATTATTGTAATTTTTGAACCAATTCTATTACTTACATGGAGGATTTTATTTTAATAAGCACAATTTATAATCAAATAGGGTCAATTTATTATTGCAATTATACCTATAAAAAGTACACTTTGACTTTTAAAAAAAAGAGTTTCTTACTAAATCCAAGACCTTTTGATATGAAAGAGAATGTGCTTATAACTATATTTTATTCAATGGGAAGTGGAGGGGCATACGAACCACATATTTTAACTATAGTGTGAAGGGATTATACCATAGATGCATAAATCCATTAGCTTTTACAGCACATTCCACTAGGGAAGGTGGTAAGACTTGAATAAAATAACACCCATATAAAAGGAATAATTAGGGGAAGTTTTGTAATAGAGCGCACAAACATATTGTATGGCATAATATGTATAAATGGAAGAGGGAATAATTTGGATTAATCAAACTCTCACCACAATTTTACCTTATTTTTATTGGTGAAACTTAATAAGCATAAAACTTTGAAATGATTAATATTGTACTATGTGTTAAAATTAAGCACTAATATGAATGTATAACATAGAATCCAATTTGACAATGACAATTCTATTTATAGAAAGTACTACTAGAGCTAAGATATGAGTAAACACAAAGAATCATTGGGCCAAAATGGGTTCCTATGTGGACATTTTTTTCCCTAGAAAATAGAAAACCTCAACTTTTATATAATATTTGGGATGGAAACACTCAAAATATGAAGATGATACAACAACATTAATTGTAGAATTTCAACTCTAGTTTCTAAAATCCCATTTTAAAAAAATGTCAAGTATAAGTAGGTAAAACATTTGAACTTCAAAGAGAAAGTTCCATTTTTTTTAAAAGTAGATAGTTGGTTATGTGCACCCTCATTTTTTCATCATCATTTAGTATTTTTTGAAACCCTTTGGTAGAAATATATATAAGATCATCTAGTTTGCATCCTATATATTTTTAAAAAAAATTAATGCATAATTATTTTTTAATAATTATACAATAAAATAGACCCTACAAATGATTAAAAAAAATTGATAGCCAATAGTGTGCCCTTGCTACCTACCTAAAAAATAGAAAAGTAGTAGTTTTTTTAATGTGTATAAAATTTGGCCTAGTTTGCAATGAAATAAAATATGATTAAAAATAGACATGCATTTTTGTGGCATATAATGGCATAAGAAGATAATTATAAATCAATATATATGGAAACCTTAAATTATCAAAAATATATATATTTGGTAAGAGTGTGCTTGATGTTTTAATTGTAATTTCATGAAATATCTTGATAAAAATCATAGGTTTTATCATGCTCAAATTTGAATTTCATTATTTTCAAGAAAAATACCAAATTTTTATGGATGAAAAATTCCAAGCCTTAGGTTTTAATATAAAATCTTAAATCATGTATGCATTATTACCAGTATGTAATGTGCAAGGGTTATAGAGCAAACAAGTTGAACAAATGAAAAGGTAGGGGGTTGTATACAAAAATAAATACTAATACTAATTTTGATTTTACATTAATTATGATTTTAATTTATTTTAATAATTAGGGTTACATTTCATATTCTATAATTGGTCTCATAGCTCCATAATTTCAATTTAAAAGACTATTTTTCAAAATCCAATTTGGTTAGTACTTAGTCATTTTCAAGATTTCAATACTAAACCTAAGGATTTTAGTGTGTATATTTTTCAACTGATGTGAATTTTTGTAAAACATATAACACTATTTTAGGTTTTGGGGTGTTCTGAATTGATTTATAAAATTTTTAGTCCTGAGTTTTAGTGCTACATGTTTAACCTATAATGTGTCTAGTCGACTTGTGGCCTACATAACCTTTCATATTATCTTATAAAATTTATATGGTATTATATTTTTAGTAGGGTAGAAATTTGGAATAAACATGTCTTAAGTAGAGTATATATAGGAGGTAGTGGTTAGTCTTTGATCATCATATTTTAAAATTTTCTCTTATTACATTGTTTTATAGGTTGACCCCTCGAAGTGGCTCAATCATATTTATCAATTTTTCTCATATTTATTATATTATATTTATTGATATGATTATTATAATCATATTTATGTGATATATTATTCCATTGGTGTGGATTATATAAGTAATTACATTAGAAGTGGTATTAGATCTTTGATTTAGGTAATTTTATGCGACACAGTTTTTACAAATCTAGGTAACTATTATCCAAAGAGTTGAAGAATAGGAAAAAACTTATGATCTTGGAATGATTTATTTTTTTGACATATATATATATATATATATATATATATATATATATATATATATATATATATATATATATATATATATATATATATATATATATAATGTTTGTAATTATAATTCATTAGATTCATCTTAATGATATAATCCTCTGGTTCATTTTTTCATACCCAAAATCTTAAACCATAGGGTTTGTGCATGTTAGTACAAACACTTGTAGCTATATGAAATAGAAAGACACTCTAGATAGAATGAATCACAAGGAGGATATATATTTTGGGATTTATAGGTTATTTATCAACATCAATTAGAAATGCAAATCATGGTGAATAAAGATCACATCAGTATGGTAAAATGGGTCATGGATGATGTGAAGTCTCACTTGGTAGATATTAATGTCATATTCTCCACTCTTAAAACTTGTATTATATATCCAAATAATCCTCCTCTATTATATTTGGGTTCTCCCATCAATAAAAATAAAAAAATAAAATAGAAAATAAAAAAACATGTTACCAAAAGTGGAAGTGCACAAGTTTGATGGTAAAGATCTAATCACTTGAGTCAATAAATTGTAATATTTATTTGGTATAAATTAGAATAAAATGTGAATATAAGGTGGTCATGGAATCTCTATATTTATAACCTAATAAATTCATTTTGTATATTTTGTTGTGTACTCAAAATAAAAAAGGCCTTACTATTACCTAGTTAGTGTTTACTGATGAACCAAAGATGCACTATCACAAAAACATCACATAAAACTAAGTCATTCAATTATTAAATTTATGAAAAACATGGCCCATAAAATATTATATTTAGTATTTTAAAAATATATATGTATGTGTGTATGACATAAATGAGCACAATATGCATGATCTATTCTTGGGTGGGCTCAAACATACCATACAACTTGATGTTCACACTTTTAATCCAAGTTGAGTAGTTAAATCCATAGTCTTCATACATAGGGTAGAGGAAAGGAATTTAGGAAAAAATAGAAATTTCAATGATGGATGATAACTTAATTATCTAGTACAATCATTTTCAAAGCCTACTAGATTTACCCCTTAACACATTGAAGAGAATAGTGGAAAAGGGTTATGTTTCAGTTGTGATAGTAAGTGGATCAAAATACATAAATGTGTTGAGAAGAAGTTATTACATATTAAAGGATATAATGAATATGAATAATGTTATGACACCTTAGGTGAGGTCTAGGAAGAGACAAAGGAGGAATTTGAAAATTCTCAACCCACTATCACCTATCATGAACTTTTGAGTATTAAAACTCTTCAAACCCTTAAGGTTGTGTGTTTCCTCAATAAATAGAAGGTGATAGTGTTTCTTGACTTAGGAAGTAAATAATAGTTCATAAATAGTAATTTAGTTACTCATTTGAGTATTTCATATACCTAGCTCCATAATTTTAGGTCATGATTACAGATGGTGGCACAATCAATTATTCTAGAAAATGCCATAGTATTAAGCTTGATATGGGAGACTAAAGTCTATATTATATTATTTTTATATTACCATGGGTTAGGAGACATTATTTTGGGAGTATAAAGGCTCATAGCCTTAGACAAAATAGATTTGAATTCATAGGAAATGTTTATTTGCTTTCATTCTAAAGGTAGGACATTTGAACTACGTGGATTACAATAAATATACCCATAATTGGTTAGTTCATATTAGATGACAAAGATTATAAAAAAAGGTGTTGAATTATTTTTAGCACATTTTTTTTCCATAAAATTTCATATAATAAAGGTGTATACACATCATGATCTATAGATGATTATTGATAACCACCTAATGGTTTTTGATGCCATGTCAAAATAACTACAATCAAGAAGAGAACATGATAATGTAATTTGACTATTTCTATAGAGTAAACCACCAAAAATTAGACCATATAGGTATATATATGTACAAAAGGGTGAAATTTGAAATATGGTGCATGAGATTTTAGAGGCATATATTATTAGACATAGCCAAATTTAATATCCATCTATGACGGTCATGGTGCATAAAAAGGATGACAATTGGAGGATGTGCCCAAACTATAAATAACTCAATAAGTACACCATCATTGGTAAGTTTCTTCTCCTAGAAATTGATTATGTGATAGATGAGGTACATGGCATTGTTTATTTTATAAAACTAGATCTTTGCTCTAGAAACCATCAAATTTAGATTAGAGATAAGGATATCCATAAAATAACTTTTAAAAATTGTGGAGGAACTTATGCATATTTAGTCATTCCTTTTGTCTCATAAATGCATCATCTACATTTAAAATTTTGATGAACACTTTTTTAGCTTTTTTGAGGAAATTTATGGTGTTGTTTTCTGATGACATCTTAATATAAAAAAAACTTGGGAAGAATATTTGCAACATGTGAAATAGGTATTGTTAGTTTTATAACAACATCAAATTTAAGGAAAATTGTCAAAATGTCCTTTTGGAATCCAATAGGTGGAAGTTTTTGGTCATATTATTTCACATGAATAAGTCAAAGTAGACCCTAATAGGATCAAAGCTATGATAGAGTGGTAAGTTCTAAAAACCTTTAAAAATATCTACAGTGTTTTTGGGTTAACATGTTACTATTGGATGTGTCTAGAGCACCATCCATTTTAACGTCTCTTATTATAATTATATATAATTTAGGCAAACTTTGAGTGGTTCCTATGGGTGGTGGAGATGCACTGTTATTCCCATCATCATTATCTTCTAATAAGATATTTACATCTATATTTTCTATGGGAATGAATGTTTTACCAGGTGAGCTTATAGAAGTAGCTTCTATTTATTTCTTTTCAAAAAACTCAACATCCTTACTAGTATAGATTTTCTTGGTCTTTGGATGAATTAGTATAAATGCAAATGATTCTTCGTTGTACCCTAAGAAAAGATACTTTTATAGATTCATTTAAAGTTTAGTATTCTCTTATACTTTTTAAAAATTATGGTATCATAGTGTCACGACTCACATATTTGTTGAATAAATAATCATTTCATTGGAACAAAATAACTACCTATGACTTTGAGAAATTAAAGGAGGCTATGTGCACCACTCCAGGTTTAGATACCCTTATGTTTTTCAAAAACTTTCATTTTGAATGTGATGCATTGGGATATGGTATGGAGTTAGTACTCATACACAAAACTTTATGATAAAGATATTCTAGATATTATTCATGAATTCAAGCAATGTAGACTTTATATAATGGGTAGAAACCTTAAGGTAAAGATTGATCATGATAGTCTAAAATATTGATGCAGGAGCATCATTACTCTTTTGTAAATATTATTCAATTTCACATGTTAGAGTATTTTATAAATCATATTGGTGTGTAGGAGTAATTATTATTTGATATATACTTAGTGGATATTAATTGGGCTCATGTAATCCTTTTCCTGCCAAAATCCTTTATGTGAATTTTCAAATTTACATGTTGCATCTTAGAGACTTCAAGCTTCTTTTAAGAAGTATAAATGTTGTTGTTGTGAGTTAGGTTTTAAATAAAGGATCAAAGGTGTTTAAATAATCACATAACTCAAAAAATAAGTCATTTTGGTGAGTAGGATAGTAGTTAGGCAATGTACTAGAAGGAGTTACATAGGTAGTTAGAAGTTGGTTATTTTGAAGCCTTTTTTAGTAGATGGTTGTTTGGTGTTTTGATTAATTAAATGTATGAGAGGAATGGGGTGGTTTCAAAAATTGTAATTGAATAATACCCATAATAATATAAATATATAGGTACTTATTTGAAAATAAAGTGGTTGACAGACCTTACCTTCTTTGTGTGAACAACAATATTGAATGTATAATAGAATGTGAAAAGAACATCGAGAGAAATGTGTGGTTTGTGGCAAATATGATAGTATTTATAAGTTGTATAATATTTATAATACTATTCAATACTATATTATATTAATTTAAAATATTTTGAGTTGATTGATTTCAAGTTGTAGACTTGATGAATAGGCCATGTTTCCTGTGTGGAAAAAGATGAGTGAACTATGTGTTTAGAGATAGGATTGAAAGAAAGAATTGTAAGAAACATAATTAAAATTGGAAATATGTGTTTTTAAATTTATTTAAGGTTTATATAAGGTTATAAAATATTTTAAACATTTTTCTTTGGTAACAAGCATTGAAGTCTGTGTATTCTATGTTAGACTATGTCTAACCCATAGTCCTATGAGAACCCAAGTTCAAATGTGGTGTAGAGATGTCATGAATGATGTATGATGAGAGGTTATGAAATTTTGAAGTATTATAAAGTTTATTAAGTCTTCAAATGTGTTTTTTAAACCCTTTGGAGATTAAAAAACCCTAAATAAAATACTTACAGACCCTATATTATATAACTATGCATGAAGGAAAAGTAAAACATGGGTTAAAATGTATCGAAGAAGGTATTAGAGGATTGAAAAAATAATTTTTAAGGTAATTTAAGTGATTATATATCTTATTAATTTATGTAATATGTTTGGGAAACTTTTTTGGATGATAAGATCTAAGAACTAGCTCTAGAAACTCTGCATACTCTAATTGTATATCACAAAGGAGTCAAGAAGTTGTCAAAAATATTAACTGAAGATGGTTGGAGGAAATTTTTTTTTTAAAGAGGTTCACATAGTTATATTAGTTCCTAAATAACTCACACAGGAGTTTGAGACTTTGTTTAAAGCATGTTTGAGCCTTTTATGTGCTCTTGGGTTCTCATAGGGCCTGTAAACCCTAGAACTAGGGTTTTCATGATAAAATGTGATTCCAATAGTGAAATTTGCCAAAAATAGGTGAAATGATAGATTTACATGTATACAAATATATTTTTGAGTCCTTATTTTGAAAGAGTACGTTTTTGTATGTGTGTAAGACTATGTATAAAAAGTTGCAAGCAAGACCTAAATAGGGTTAATAATGGGTTAAAGAGGGATATAAAAGTGATTCAAAAGGAGAGATGGGTGATGAAACTTTATGAAAGGAAAGTATATTTTAGTAATATATATTTTATAGAAATAATAATGAAATAAAGATATAATTAAAAATAAAAAACACAAAAAATTAGAGACACATATTTCAACGTGGTTCACCCAATATGGGCTACATCCACACAAAAACTACCAGTCCTTATTATTCATTCCAATAAATGAAGGGTAAAAAACCTATAATACATCCACGAAAATATCTTCTTCAATATCTCTCATTTTTTTCTTGATTATAATGCCATCATATCAAATGAGGGTTACAACTTAGGGTAAATATGCACTAACTTAATTTCTACCATTAGATCTAAAACCTAATAGTAAACGATTCACATTAACAATGAAATTATAGTATTTTATAATGATTTTTTCACAAAATTTTTCTTTGGGGGTGCTGTCCTAGAATCCCCACTAGTAGGGGCCCAAAAATAGGTTGTCGCCCCCTAGACCCCCATGGTGACCATAGTGGGGGTGGCATTACCCCCTCATACCCCCTATCGGGAATTGGGAATTAAAATAAGATCAAGCTCCACCATCCAACAATATAAGAAAAGGGTATCTAGATATGAAGTCATATTTATATTAAGTGACCATAATTTTTTGTACAAATAGAAAACATATAAAAAAGACTACTAGGTTAATGGACAAGATATGTAGAGTTTTCAAAGAGTGAATGTAAATGCTATGGAAGGTATGTAGTTTGAATTAAGAGGCATTCAAGGTTTTTAATAGGTATGTGGGATGTGTCAAGAACCATAGATTAATCCAATTAACTAATGAACCAATAAGTTTCATATTGATCTAATGAGCCATTGTTAAGGAATGTATCTTGAATAAGACAAGTATAGATTGTAAGTTTGTTGGCAAGTACTTATATTTGTAGGTATCAAAGAGAGTTAGATTAGATAGAGGATGAGATATAACTTTGCATCAAATATGTTTTAGTATAGTGATTTTCATCATATGAAAAACAAAAATGGGTGACTAAAATGTTGGGATATGACTTTGAAATGATTTTTAAGAAAGGAAAAGAGAATTTTTACTAGATGCACTATCTAAGAAGGATGAATCTATTGATGTATTATTATGTTCAATGGCCTTTTAATAGGAATATTGGTTAGAATATGTGAGATCTTAATTAAATAATAACATAGATACACATGTTATGATTCAAAATATCTAGCATGGTTCTGGCACTTTTGACATATATTAGTATAAAAATTGATTATACCTATGCAATAATTCTATACTCAAGCACAAGATCCTTAAGGGTATTTCAAGATTATTAAAAACCTATCATAGAATCAAGTGAGATTTATTTTGGGAATGAATCAAGGGGGATATACATAAAATTTTAGATAAATACATGGTGTGGTAATAGAACAAGGGTGAAATAATTAAGACACCGAGTATTTTGTAACCTTTATCCATTGTTAGCCATAATTAGGAGGAGTTTTCCATGGATTTAATTATTAGGTTTTCAAGGTCTGAAGGTAAAAATTTCATCATGGTAATTATAGATAGGATCAAAAAATATGTTCATTTTTCCTCCTTATCACAAGCATTTGTATAAAGTATAGTAGTTTTTGGTTTTCTAGATACAATTCAAAAGCTGCATGGTACTACTAAGATAATTGAAAGTGATCATGATCCCATATTTACCAATAATTTTTGGACTAGTTTATTCTCATGTATGGGTACTTAGTTGGCTTATAGCTCATCATATAATCCTTAATCTGATGGAAAAATAGAGGTCGTCAAAAACTTCTTAAAAGGGTATCTCCATTATTTTGCTTCAGTTAAATAAGAATAATGGGTTCATTGGTTGTCACTAGCCAAAAAGGTCTTATAAAAATTACTTCCATAACTCTTTCAAAATGTCTCCATTTATGGAAATTTATGGTTATCAACCCCATCCATGACTCCATACTTTAATGTGTAACCCAAGGTTTGAGTTGTTGAAGAGCACATTCAACATCAAAATGAGGTACTAGCTAGTCTGAGAACTTTTTTTTTTTAATGATACATAATAGAATGAAGTAGTATGTGGATCATAGTGAGAGAAATTTTGATATGGCTGATTAGGTCTTTGTGTGTTTATAACCATCTAACTAGATGTCTTTAAAGCAACATAAAAAATATATCAAAATTTATCCTAAAAATTATGTCCCTTATAACATCTTATAGAAAATTGGCAGCATTGCATACAAGTTGGAGCTACCCTAGTCCACTTTCATACATCTTGTGTTTCATGTATCTTACCTAAATAAGGTAATTATATAAAGAGCTTCTACCTAGACTGAGTTACCAAAATTGGTTGAATAAGGATGAGGCATTATAAAACCTAATAAGATCCTTCCCATATGTACTAAAAGGCTAAAAATAAAGAGATTAAGGAGTATTTGATCAAGTGGAAGAATATGAACTTTGAAGATGCAATGTGGGAGGATGAAGATTTCCTACAAAAGCATCCAAAGTTGTTCAACATTTAGGAAATCATTATTTTGAATTGGAGGGGCATGTTATGCTCTTAACCTATAACATGTATATGAATATGTGTGGTTGAATTATAACTTACATAACCTTTCATATTATATTGTCATATTTATCTATGTTATTATATTGTTAATAGGTTAAACCTGTGGAATAACCATGGCTTAAGTAGAGTACATATAGGATGGAGTGATTAGTCTTTGATCATCATATTGTGAATTTTGATCATATTATATTATTATGGAGGTTTCTTCCTTGAAGTAGCTTAATCATATTTATTAAGTATTCTACTCTTTTGTCAAATTTTTGTGTGGATATTATTATTTTGATCATATTTTGATGATATTGTATTCCTTTAGTGTGGATTATCTAAGTAGTTTAATTATATCTAGGTATGTCAAAATTAAATTTTACAAACCAATGTAAGCCCAAACACCCCTTCATGTTGATTTTACTAATGATTAGGTACCTTATAGGCCAAAAGAGACACAAAAACACCATAGTCATCTATGGCCAAGGTTAATGGGGATAATTTAGGGTACATTTGTGCATTATCACCCTAATTTAGTTTTAGTCCATGTTAAAGTGGTGTTCATGGGGAAATGTAGGTAACAAAGGTGACCCACGCACACCCAAAAACCCTTGTATGCCAATTTTACTTATGATTATGTCCTTTATAAGCCAAAAATGACATAATAAAAACATATCCATTTATGACCAAGTAAAATGGAGATAATTTTAGGCATATTTGTGTACAATCACCACATTTCTCTTTAAATCAAAAAACAAATGTGTGATTGTGGCATTGTAAATCACATTATGGCCCTTGTGCATCTAGCCACCAATTTATGTCATTTTTAACTATAATTAATTTCTTTGTTGGCCAAAATTAACACAACACCATATTCACTTAAGACCATGGAAATATATATAATTTCAGGCACATGAATGCATGATCATCCTAATTCACTTTGAATTCAAGCCAAAGTGGTGTAATTGGGGAAATATAGGTCACATTAGTGACCCACACACAAAAAACCACCACTTTATGACAATTTTACATGTGATGATAGGGTTTATAATAAACAATAAACACAAACAACACCATATCCACTTGCAACAAGGAAAAATTCAAATTATTTGTGCCACATTCATGTGTGATGAACACAATTTAATTTGAATTGAGGAAAAAATTAAGTGACTGGGACAATGCCGGTCCTATTGGTCTTAGACACACACCCAACCACTCATTTATGCCAATTTTAATTATATTTAGGTATATTATAAACTAAAAGTGGCATAACAACACCATATATGTCAGATCACTCCAAGATCTATGAACATCATTTATTGTAGGAAAACCCTTGAGTAGGTGAGATAAATGCAAAACAAAAGTGAGTTTAATATTATTCCATTAGCTAACAAGTATAAAGGAGGTGCATTATATAATGAGAGATTAGTCCACCAAAAAGGCAACAACTCAACTCATAATTAGAAAACACATTAAGTGTATTTACCCTAATGACCTTAACAACCCTCAACATGATAAATAATAATTATGTAGGTAAAATTGAAAGTGGGAAAAATACTACACTAACAATCCCCCTAAAGCATAGGTTAGGTGGGTAGAAGAACTATGTCTTGGAAACTAGGCCTGATGAAGTATCCAAGCACAATGTAACTCCCATAAAATAGAGAAAAGCGGAAAATACATAGGATAAAACTCCTTTCCAAAAAGAGCAAAGTGATAAAAAAAGTGCATGCTCTAAGGACATTAAACATAGCCAAAAATACATCCACAAGTGAGAGGAAAAAAGAATATAGAGAGGAGAACTAAGAAATAACCATAGAAGATGCTTAAGCTACTTATATTAGAGTTCATTGAATGATGAATGTTAGTAATGAGATCCTCTATTTGAATATTGAGGAAGCTTCATCGACATTAAACAATGTTTTTTCCCTTTACCAAAGGAAGATCATAAATTATTATGGAGGGGGACTCCCTCAATATCTTAAATTTCATTGAAGGCAAAATAACCCCCTTTTATATAATAAAATCTATAATTGATGACTCTAAGTAGAATATAAGGGGGATGAAATAATTCCACATTATCCACACTTACCATGAAGGGAACAGGGTGGTAGATCTACTTGCTAATATAGGAGTAGAACTCCCTCTTTTAACCAACTGGTAAATAGGATGCCACATCCCCAAAATCATCTCATGAGACATTAATAATGAAAGTACATCAATTTAGTATGATTGAGTGGAAAACACATGAACATATCTCCTAAAAAGAGGGATTTCAAATTTCATGACATGTTATTATACAAATGTGAGGTGAATTATTTGTACAAGGTGGGAAGAAGCATGCATCTTAAGAATTTTGAAAACTATTAAAATAAATCACAACCACAACCTACCAAATTGTACACTCAATTCGATAGGCACTATGGTAATGGTGGTTGATAGGGATCATTTGGAACTAAACTTCTATTTTAATGTTCAAATCAATAAAAAAGTATGAAAGAAGCCTGGATGGGGTGGGCTTACTAAATTGATGCTAAGGATAACTGAACACAATGTGGGAATTTCATAAGATTTAGTCATCAACTAGAAAAAGAGAGTGGCGGAGATGAGAGGAGTCAATCTCTTGATCACTATGGAGTTTATCAAAGAAGCTACAGGAATGAGATGTGATGGAGTGAGGGTGTATAAGGACTAGTCCAAAAATCATGAGCTACTTTAGAGGTTCTTATACACTAATGAGTTTGTCAAAATAGACAAGAAAGGATTCTTACAAGCCAACCTCCCCTGTCAATGGCCTAAAGTGTGCTTCCAATTCATGAAATACCTGACACTCAAAGGTAAGTACACATTAATTTTATCTCATTAATTTCTATTATTAAACCACTTTTAGGGGTATAAATTAGTCTCCCCTTTTATCTTCTAAATTATTTGGAGAATACTACTCTCACCCATCTAGTTAATGATGTTGACCCTATACTACACCAAGGTCTCATCTTGATTTTGGTGAAGCATTATCAAACCCTGTAGGGCAGGGAGGTTCCTCTAGGGGGTCCTCCAATGAGGATGAATCCACATGGGAAGACCCTAATCAAGGATCCTATAGACTGTTAGCTAGTTCCCCCTATGTTATCCCTTTATCCAAAAGTTCTACTAATGACCCCCCTCTGAAACTCATTATCCCCAAAACCAAACCAATACTTCTAGATGAGGGTACATATAGGGAGGTAGATAGAAAAGGTAAATTTCACCTAATAGAAGACATTAAAAATAATAAATAACAAATATAAAATTTCAATAGTAATCTACACAAGACCAGAATGAATCTATAAAAACTCATACAAGAATGGAACACTCTAAATAGGCAAGTTGATAAAATGTTGCAATCATTTTCCCATTCTACTAAGGTGGATAAGACCCCTAGGAAGGAACACTTAACGGTGGTAGAGACCTCTCCTCCTAATATCCCCAACACTACTCCTATCAAGAGGACTCCATTTCATAAATAGGTGCCAAAAAGACCATAGATGATCCTACCTAGAGATGACACTAAAGGATGTGGTAAAAGAACAAGGGCTAAAGTTTTGAAGAAGAAGTAGGGTGAATCAGAGAAGAGAAAAGAAGATATGGATCCTCTGGAAGGACCCTCCTCTTGAACTACTTTATTTTAATTTTTGTCTATTGTTTTTCCTCCTAAGGGGATAATTAGTTAGATATTATCTATTTTTATTATTTCAACCCTTAGAGCTTGCTACTCTTTTTTATAAAACTTAACTATGGTTCGTGATCCTTGTATAACTAGATCTTTTACCCAATAGAATAAAAAAAGGAAGATCATGAATGGTGTATTTAAAGTCTACCCATTGAATAATGGAACATGGAGGAAACAATAATTTTTTTTTTTTAGGGTTTAAAATAGAGGTGTGGCATATGTATGGCAAGATTATGCACAAAAACTGAATGTAATGCCATTGAAGTGAAACTATTATAAGTAGGTGTAGATGAGCCAACTAATATATAAAATGATGATGCCATGGGAACATAAGATAAAATAGATTATAGAATTCCCTATACTTATGGAATATACTACTCAATGTCTGATGAGTCTTGGATCAATAGACATGCACTCTATAATGTTAGAAGTGGACTAGAGGTAGGTGGATCAGGAAATAACTCCTTAACACCTATAATGTGATAATGAGATGGTGAATGTGTGTACCATAACTATTGTAGTAATCTATGATATAATAAGAGTCATCAATATTAGAGATGTGTTCAGTCTTATAAGTGTCATCAAGTACAAGCAAATTTGAAGAAAAAGAATGGCATGGGACATTCACTGAAGGAATGTTAATGTGAATTGAGGAGCATGTATTAGCAACCATTGAAGCTGAAGAAGAGATTTTAAATGAATCATATATATCCATAGAATAAATATCCATAATAAGATAAGAGTTATTAATGCTCTCATAAGGTGTACTCTCACTATAAATAATAGAGTCCTTTGATTTACCAATATGTGATGGATCTGAAAAAATAACATCATGCATAGGAATGGAAATATAATTTTTAATGGGACAACTAAGGTCAAGTAAAATCATGTCTCGTAGAAGTATCTTGATAGAAGGAAAAACATTATCCACCATGGATGTATCATCACAAGAAATAAGAGTAAGAGGAAAGCGTACACTAGTCTCTAAGGAGATAATAGGAAGAGGAATAAGAGTGATATAATTATCAGTAAGTTCCCTAAAAAATACTGAAAAATGTTATAAATAGTGTTAGGATACATGATGATGTAGATCTCATGAAACATGTAGTATCAAGGTACCAAAAAACTTAACACAAGTGTTAGCCCACTTAATGTACTTGTCAAAATTAGTGGGAGTAGGACTTTTTAAATATAAGAATGGAATACATTTCTTTCTTTTTTATGAACACTTATTCCATGTAAGCATGACAAGAAGCATAATTAATCTATCCAAGAAGAAACACTAGTGTAAAATCAAATTTCATCCTCAATTATCTTAGAAGTGAAGCTAACATCATTAAGAGAAGACACCAAAGAAGTGTAAAATTGCACAAAATAATCATAATGACCCCTAGTTATAAGAACTAACACACTCATTAAAAGGATGTTAGGAACTATTGAGAATGAATCCAAATGAGTAGTAAGTGCATGAATAAACATAATGAAAAAAATTAGAATGTGAAAAAGAGACACTAAAGAATATATAACACCACTCAATACCCCATCAAAACTATTAGCGATGACCCCGCCTTAAATTTTCAAATATAAACACATTCATATAGACATTAACCACAACTAAAAATACATCATGAAAAATTATTAGATAAGTAAAATGAACTAAAGGGACATTAAGATATACTGATAATGCATCTAAGAGGTATACTTTGTGAATAACAGGTGGCTTTATAGGGCCCAAAAATGCCACTAATGCATAAAGCACAAAATAATCGGCACTTTTGAAGAAGATGTCACTCAAAAAGGAGTTACCATGTTTGAAAATATGAGATCTTATAAAAAATATCCACCCAAAAAATATCTTAAAATTTTTTGGGTTCATTAGAGACACCCAACAAAATTTTGAAAACGTATGAGTTGATGGAGAATTGGTATGGTGCTAAAGTTAAGCCCCCACTAGTTTAAGCCCCCCATATGACCACACAATATGAGCATGTGGTTAAGAATTTTTTTGAGTTATCTCCCCTCCATAATTTTTTTTTTGATGTGGGACTAATGTTAGTACCAAAATGGCTCCAAATTTAAAAGGAATAGTTGCACTTTTCACTTGGTTAAATTTGATAGCCTCCTAGACATGACAACATGCAAAAGGGGTAGTCAAAATTTGTGGCGTGTTTTTGTAATGGTTATAAAAAATGGTAAGTATGAATGGGAATTATATTTTGAGGTGTGATTAGGTAATGCTTATATTTTATCAACTATTGAAACACATGTAGGAATTTGGTAGTCATGTTTGCATATGTGTTAAGTTTTGACATCTATTCATGCACTAAGTAGGATTTGATCATGTGTTGGGAATGTTTCAAGATTCAAAGGTGGTGCATGAAGATATGTTAGATTATTTTTTATGCTTGTGCACATGAAGGGATACTGATATGCTTGTGCACATGATGGGATTCAAGCAGTGTTAGTGCACATGGTGGGATCCTCCTTGAGTCCAAACATAATGAAATGTTTGAAAAGATTAAAATGTCCATCAAAGATGAATTATCTATCCCAATATATGTTTCCACCTCAAAATTTTAGATTCCTATAAAATTTACACTTGAGTCTATTTTCCTAATGTCAAAAGTTTGATCAGGGCCAAAAACTACTAAAACTACCTATAAGGGCTAAAAACTCTACCAAAACTAGAAATCTTAAAAATATTTGGATCTATTATGGCTCCTCCAAAAAATAAGAGATATCCATTTGAGAAATAAAAAAATATATAAAAAACCTAAAATAATTTTTTGATTTGAGAATCTCTCTATAAAAATATGCATGAAATGATCGAAAAAGATCTAAAACCCTCCCAAAATGGTTGAAAAGCACTATCATGACTCTAGGCCATGTTTATAATTGATTTTAGGGTTTTAATGCCTTCCAAATTTGATTATACTATCTATTTTTCAACTTAAGACTTCATATTTATATTTTTCATATATTTTCATGAAATCCCACCAAACCTATGAAATTGCCAAAAATCAAGAAAACCAACAAGAATGTGAGTAGGAAATATCTCACTGAAAATTTCAAATATGGAAAAATGGCCATCAGATCAGAGCTATAATACCATGATGGATCTCTTCAAGGTCTTCAAACATCACAAATTTCATGAAAACCCTAGGAGTGGGTGAGATCAATGCAAACCTAAAGTGTGTTTCATATTAGTCCATTAGCCAAAAACTATAAAAGAGGTATAATATATAGTGAGAGATTAGGTCACAAAAAGGTAAAACCTCAACTCAATTTTAGAAAAAACATTACATGTATTTCCCCAAATGACATCAACATCCCTAAGTAAACTAATTAACATTGGTTTAGGTAAAATTGAAAGCAATAAAAATCCTACACTAATAATATCCATGTGGTCAGGGCAAATGTAGATAATTTTCATCATGTTTATGCACACCACAACAAAATATTGTTTTTAAATACAAAAATCATACTATTATGGAAATGGTGTGATGTATGATAGATGATTCAAGTTTGACAAAGACATTTTGGATATGAGAAGTCAGAACTATAGTATTTCTACTCAACATAGTTCTCACTGTAGCTCCTGAAGGAGTAACACCACATGAAGCATAGTCAAGGTGAAAGCCATATATAACACATATTAAATTTTTTGGATACAAAAATAGTATGCACATTCCCAAAAATCACCTCAAATCACTTTAAATCTAGGTTGAAGTGGTGTAATTAGGGAAACTTAAGCTTCATTAGTGAACTATCCACACATTATGTTGATTCACAACTGACCACCCCTTTATGCCAATTTTACTTTTGATTTTGTCCCTTATGGGCCAAAATTGGTACAAAAACACTATATTTATTTGTGACTAGGGAAAATGGTGATTATTTGAGACACATTTGTATATGATCACCCAACTTCACTTTGAATTGATGCCAAAGTGGTTTGAATGGGTAATGATGGTTTTGGTTTTAGTGTGAAATTCACCAATGTAACCTATGTGGCCCAAATAAAACCAATTTAGACTAAATTCAAAGTGTATTAGGGGTGATAAAGCATAAATTTGCCTTAAATAATTTTCATTTTTCTTGTCACATATGGATATGGTGTTCTTGTCTTGCTTTTGGCATAAAATATACCAAATCATGAGTGAAATTAGCATAAATGGGTAGTTGGGTGTGTTTGGGTCACCAATGAATATTAAGTCTCCTAAATCACAACACTTTGTCCTAATTCAAAGTGAATTTAATTATTTTTACACAAATATGATAAAAATTATCCACATTTACCCTCATTGTGAGTGGATTGGTGTTCATTTATCACTTTTAGCCAATAAGGGACATAATATCAAGTAAAATAAGGAGAAAGAGGTGGTGGAGGGTGCCCTAGTCACTAGTGTGAATTAATTTTCCCCAATTAAAACACTTTGTCATGAATTATAAGTGAATTGGGTTGATCATGCATGAATTTGGCCCAATTATATGCATTCTCCCTGGTCACAAATGGATATGTTGTTGTTATGTTTCTTTCAGTCTATAATCCTTATAATCACAAGTAAAAATGACACAAAATGATTTTTAGATATGCATGGGTAACTAATGAAACCCACATTTCACCAGTCATAACACCTTTGCTTGTGTAATCACCTAAAAGTAGTATTTGATTGATAAGAGTGATAATTGAGACAATATATTCTTAGATTATCTCTATACCTATCCTAGATCATTTTATCACACTTTTATATCTTTTTTGTAGACTATAAACATCCCCAATTAGCTAAAACATAGTTTTATAAATTCATTCCCATATCATATCCCTTCATGCCTAGTAACTTTTTAGTTAGACCTTAGTGCCACAAGGACACTAAAACCACATGGTGCTAGTGTCATCAACATGTCTTTAATGTCCCTTGCCTTAACTCTCCCAAACAAATATATTTTCAAAATTTAAACCCTCCTATGGTTAGTCAAAGCATATTTTATTATCCACACAAGCTATGAAACACTATAAACACATGAATTTTAGACCTGTATCCACTAAATGGAAAATAGATGCAAAATAGCTATTTAAACACAAAACAAGTTGAGCAAAATCAAGGTTATTAATCCCTATTTTACCCTACTTCTAAATAATACCATAAAACTTCCCTAAGCCTAGATTTTCTATATTTCCAATCTCAAGAACACTCAAGGAATTTAAGAACACTATCATTATAGCATCACTTTCACTTGCATCAACACTTAAGTGGTAGAACTACATTAGTCTTGATCCATCCTCAAGGTATTGGTATGAATGCAATTCTCTTCATAGTGGGGTGTTGTGGATGTCCAACATATCCTAATAAAAAGTACACATTTTTATCCCATGCCTTACTTTTAATGAGGGTTAGCATCATAAATCATCTATTATAGGCATAATATAGAGTTTTAAAATTTGTGTTCATAAGAACAAAACCTAGAAACATAGGTGCAGGTGTACCTAGAATTTAAGAATAGTCATACACAAAGGACACTAGTGCCATTTTTATAACATTAGAGCCACATGGAAATACCATCCAAGTGTGGTGATACTATATAGGAGAGGATATGACATAGGGAACCTGTTGAATACACTTAGACCTATTCGTATCCTAGTTTTTTGCACTCAGATCTTTTACATCGGGTATTTTCTAGATAAGTCTTTATCTGCACATATTTATTACTATTTTTAGAAATTCAAAGCAAGTAAAATTTTGTAACAAATCAATTTTTATTTAATGCATATTATTTCACTAATTTAAACTACTCAGTCCTTTAATCAAACTTAGGATTTACTCTAGCTAAACTCTAAAAGATTAAAACATTTGGTGAACTTGAATTACTTTAAACATTACTTAAAACCCTAGTTTTTCCTAAGGATTACCTTCTCCCAAAATTTATATACTAAATTATGGTTTTTTTGGCATAACGTAACTCATTTTATCAATCCTACATTAGGGTTTCATTTATTTAATATAATTTAAATTGTTACAAAATAACCTTGATTCAAAACCCTAACCCTAAATAACCCTAGGGTTTATATTTATAGCACTCACATTTCAGATCCATATATCTTCTAATTTTTATTTCAAATAATCATGATCATAACTACAAAATAAATTAATTGATTTTTGTTACAAAGTCTAATACTTTCATTTGCATGTTTATTCCCTTTAATTCAGAATGAATTTATAAAAGACATAAACATATGTATAGATGATGTTTTCTATCAACTAAAATATATGAAATATTTCATAGCATGTTATCCTTCTCTTATGTGTAATTACATAAACAATAAAACCTATACACACATAGAGTATTTAGCATATAAGCTAACAACTATGTTTCAAGTTTTAATGTCATATCTTATGCACAAAAAAGAATATCCTTCTCCTCTTCATCTTGATAAGGGTGATAAATACTTTCCCTCTAACCAATTCCATGTTATCATCCATCCACAAGATGAATCAACCTATAAAATTATCACTAATAACCATACTCATCCTATTAACACCTATTCCCTATGGGGTGTGTGCTGACATGTTCAATTAGAAATAGCTATGGTTTTCACTTATGAGACTCTATGTGGTTAAAATTATCAGTATGAACAAGATAATTATAGTTTTATAAAATAAAAATCAAATAATACATGAAAATATTATAACATTGGAAAATAAATTTACAATACAAAGGCCTCCAGGGAACACTAGTGTAAATTATGTATATGCATCTTCATCTAGTCAATTTATGGCAAACAATGTTACACATGAAAACATGAAATCACAAAAAAGTACATCTAAAACTAGTGATTCAAAAATAATTTAGATATAAAATAATATTTCAATTAAGATGCTAAGGGAAATGATTAAAGCTAAGTTGATCAATCTACATCCTCTACATCTAATGAGGAGACCTAGATATTTTTGTGCATATTATAGAATGCATGGGCACAACATCGATTCATGTTTATAAATAAAAAGGAAAATGTAATATATAATGGATATAAATGACTCACATAATGACACATTATCCACACAACATACAATATCACATCTACCAATTTAAAAAGGGTTAAATTTAGACATAGTACAAAAATGGCTACCAAAGCATAACTTAAAACAATAAAAAGTTCACAAAACATAATCAAAGCAAGAAATAGTACAAAAGACATAGGTAAAGTATGAAAATATACCTTTCTAAAATGAGGCTCAAATTTCAAAATGGTATGGGTTTGGTTAAAAGTATCTAAAATAGTTTGATTATCATGGTCAAGGTTTGGGCAAGCAAGCCCAAGACATCACTTCTCATATCCTAGGAGTTGATAATATTGGTTAATAAGATGTTATCCCCAAAAAATGTCACTCATTTTTTAGGACAACCTATGGACTATTTTGACCTTGCATAGACCCAAAATTGTCCCTTCCCTTTTTGAAATTTGTCCTAAGCATTCAAATTCCTCATCTTTCAAGCTTCTCAATATCTACAAACTCTGCAGAGATGTTTCTATGGACTCGACATGCTCAAAATTAATAGTTTCAAAGGGTCTGATGGCTCTTATTGGTGATTCCCTTTGAAAGGGTAAGTTTTTAGCACTTATGCATTTCCAGGGTTTGTTTTAGTCAAGTGGTTCAAAGGTGCGCACAAAAGAAAAGGGATGAATGGAAGCGGCCAAGTGTCGTCGGCCAAGACACACTATGTTTTGCATCTCAAAACCATAGAGCATGCCATGTGTCATCTATAGTGATCGATGGAGGCTGCCAAGTGTCAACAGTCACTACATCTTCCTTTGGTTTCATTATCAAATAAAGACTATGACAGGCCCTAAGTAAGTTGCCAAAAGACTAAGCAGAGTGATCCAAGTGTCACCCTCCACGTGATCTCTAAAGACACCAGAATGTACCACGTGTCCCTAGTAAGAATTGGCAGAAGCTAACAAGTGTCATTATCTATAGTACCTTCCTTTCATTTCACTATATTGAGTAAAGACCATGGTGGGTCCCAGGTGAGTGGTAGCTGCAGAAAGTCTCAATGACTTTTCCTCTAAATAGTGGAATGTGACAAGTGTCATCATCTGTGGGAACCCAAATGAGCCCCAAATGTTTTTATAGTGTTGCTAAGGCTTGACAGAAGTTGTCATGTGTCATCTTCTACATGATTCTCAAAAGACACTAGAACATACCATGTGTCCTTGATGAAGCTCGATGAAAGCCACCACGTGTTAGCACCTGTAGTTTCTCCATTCTTGAATAAAGACTCTGGTTTCTAAAGAGTGGTAGATGCTGCCAAGTGTCCTTACCTGTTTCTAATGGAAGATGCCACTTGTCACTTGTTTGATGTGGTAGAATGTGCCATGTGTCAAAGATGTAGAGTGAAGGAAATAAATGGTCAAGCCTATCTAAAAAAATTGAAGCCTGAAGGCCACCTAGGAGATCTTGAAGGGTAGGTACCCTCGTGGGGGGACAATCGACACTCAAAAAAGTGAACAGTCTTTCAAGACCCTGAATGACAAGTTTCCCCCCAAAAAGAAAAGTCTCAAAGCACAGTGGAAGTTGCCAAGTGTCATATGCTGAGACACAGTCTCTTATGAGTCTCAAAGTGGTGGAAGATGCCATGTGTCCTATTCCAACTCAGCAGAGTGCAACAAGTGTCTGCATCCACACTTTAGGTTTCTAACAGAGTTTCAAAGTTTATTCTAATAAGCTTATGACAAAGCTATGGAAGCTGCCATGCGTCCTTACCCATGTCATCGTGGAAAGTGGCCATAGCAAGTGAGAAAGACATAAGGGAGTTTCTAAGGAGAATGATGGACTCGCAAATGTCAAAATAAAGACAATTGACTAGTTAGTAACCTTCAAAAGATGAAAGACCCACAAACATCAAATTTACTGTAATAAAGTATCTATTGATCTTTGTAGGCTTAAATCATAGACCTAAATGCATTCAAAGACCCTAAGGCCAGGGCCAAGAGGAAGAAGAGACAAAAGGGGGAAAACTCAATAGGAGTTATTTCTAGTAGGTGGATCAATCCAC
This sequence comes from Torreya grandis, assembly GCA_037957365.1. NCBI lineage: Eukaryota > Viridiplantae > Streptophyta > Pinopsida > Cupressales > Taxaceae > Torreya > Torreya grandis. The sequence goes on along the minus strand of JARHVA010005536.1, from coordinate 30,302 downwards.
CAGGTAGATATTTGGGGCCTGCAAGCATTGAAAGTGTAGCTTGTTTATCCCTTTTGGCGTAAAAGAAACATGGATAGTTGTGTAGGTAGTAGATGATGGAATGAGTGATTCAAGCTTGAGATAAGACACTAGAGATGAATCAACATGCCATAGTTAAGGTAGCTGCCCTACTCCAACATGGCCCTCCCTAACAAAACCTAGAATGCATCTAAGGCATTAATGCACAGGCATGGGTTGCTCCATGGGACAAAGTGCCAAGATTCCCTCAGGCCTCTATATAATGTAATCTCTGGTATCATTGAAAGGGAGATCTTTCCATTACTAGAAGCAAAACTCTACCCAAATTGAAAGGCATCACTGAGACTTTGAGCTTAGATTGTTGTTCATATTTCTTTGATTAAATGAGAAAGTAAGTTACTTGCAAACTTTGTGCTGTTATAGCTTGTGCCACTTTAGGAAATTGTTCCTATGTCTGCTTCCTAAAATCACTCTTGTTTATTTGATTTAACAAGCAGAACAAGTAGAAGTAATAAGGAAGGTGTCTTGAAACCAACTACTTTCAGACTTTGTGCTGTCCTATTTATCTTCAATGTGTATTTATTTTCTATTTCTATTTAAAGGACCTTGGGATGACTTTGTACCCCTATTATTCCTCGTATCTCACTCTGGGGAAGTCAAGGTGGAGACTTTATGCTACATCTTAGATTGCTGGTTACTCTATTTCTATTACCAGTTACCAATCACTTGTTACTAGAAAGATTCTTGTTGTTTGTAAGAATAAACACTTCTGAAAGAAGAGAAGTGCCTTCTATCATTTCACCAAGATTTTGACTATCCAGGAAGTGATCCAGATCTTGGTTGAATAATTATTCTAAAAGAAGAGAAGTACGTTCACTAACCACCCAGGATTTCTCCTTTCATCTGTGAGCATATCTCTGAAAAAAGAGAGATGGATGGTTTATTCTACCCCTGAGTGTTACTTTCTGCTTATATATAGTATATAGCGCTTTTAGACCTATAGGGAACCTCCCCTTGGTGAGAGGAGAGATTTGTCCCCTTTGGATGTGGTAAACCTACAACTTTGGATGACCAATCTTCCTATGCTATTTTGAAGAGACCTATTTTGCTCACTAGTTAGTTGGTCAACAAAATATTCACCCAACACAGGGTTTGGGATTTATTGAACATCCTAAGGCACATCAATCACATATACATGTTATCAATGAAAAACATATAGATACATAATAAATGTTACAAAAAGAGATAGATATTATGTTACAAAGTCAAAATCATGCTACATAAACAAGCATTCTCAAAATAGATTTTCTAGTAAAAGAGCCTCCATAACATTGTATGTATACAATAAGTGCAATTTTAAAGGGAAAACCCACAATAAATATGTCAAAGCATAATTTAAAAAGGTCAACTCTATAGTATGAGGGAATTACCTCTAGTATTCTAGGTTATCATGATTCTAATGTTAAACAATATTATGATTCTAATTATGAACAATACTTAGATTCCTATTGTAATAACATTCCACTAGATCATAGCATTCACACTACATGAGAGATTAGCATTCCTATTTTTGACACAGGCCACAATGATAGTGAGTCTCCCATGAGACTCATTAGTTAGTATGGTTTATCTTTTATTGTACATACTTTGCTTCTCTCTCTTTCTCATTGTACATATTTCATTTTCATATTTCTTGCACATAAATTATATCATAAAAATATAAAAATAATAAAACATGCCAAAACACAAAAACATTCAAATATTACTCAAAAAACACAAAGATTATAGATTATATACATTGATATATTTAAATTTATTATATTTTATAGACACTACATATGCTAGCTATCTTAGTATAGTCATTTTTATCATATATTCATGCTTCACTTTTTCTTATCGAGTGCTTGTAGATTGTTTACAGGACTCAAGTCCACTACACTGATCCAAACTTGTTATAATCTACCCACTAATGTAATATGAATCATTTTAGGTTTATTTATTTGACACATTTACCCACATGAGGGAATCATATATGTAGTTTTTATCAATAGGTTCTATCCTTACATTCTATACATTCTAGTTTTTTTATTATTATATCTTGATATTGATCATTATTATCCATACTTAATTTTTTCAACTATCACTAGTTTAGACTCAACATATTTACATCTCACTCTTACATAATTTTGTACTACATTCATGCATTCTTTAATTTATATCTTTCCTATTTTAGACGTTATTATATTCTCTATGCTTCTTTTATTCAAGGGAATTTGAATATGCCATTAGTATTTGGCTCTACACCACTTCTATTCTTGTATGCTTTGGACATGTGCCCATATCCCTTGCATGTGATTTCTTAATTATATAAGAAGACATTTGAACATGTCTTTATATGTGTCTCTAAGTCAACTTGATTGTTGCTTACGTATATGGACATTTGAACATGTCCTTATATGTTTTATTTTCTCATATTTTGTGACATGTGCCCATGTCCCTTGAATTGTGGCCCCTTGGCCTATTTTGCATTCCTCATGTGTTTTGTATGTATGATTTATTTTATTCATGATGTCCATGGAACTTGTTTTTTATTGTTACAAACACCAATTTTTTATCTTATGAGGGACCTCATGCATCTATCCTTCCTACTTGGGTTCCCTGATGGACATCATGCCCCATACCCCTAAGTATCTAATTATATTTGATTTTATACACATTCATTACATCTATTTTGACACCCTTGTGAAATGTTATACATAATATACATATTACATTACATAATTATGCTCAGATTATCTTAAATTTTAATGTTATTTTTTCACATTGTATTAGATTATCATGGAATTATCATATATGCTCCAATTAGTGCATTTTTAGAGCTATTTATTTTGAGGATAGTTATTGCCTAGGTCAAAAACTACCCTAAGAAGAGGGAATTCATAGGTGTTTTTTTATAGATATCAAGATCCTACATTTAATTCATAAAACATATTTCAACACATAGGCTTAGTTTTAGATAATCAGACACATGTAAAACATAAGAAAAATAAGGACTCAAAAAGTAGTTCAGTGAGATAGATTTTAGACCATATATACATTAGCACCTAGATTAGAACACTAGCACCACATGGTGCTACTATAAAAGACATGAAACTACAATCCATTATCCCTAGTATTAGGGTAGTTTAGATTAACAAGAATAGTACATTGAGTATAGTATAGGTTTGCACAAACACAACTATAGTTTGACACTTATGATCAAATTTAACTCATATTCATACTAGTTCATATCAGATTCATATTATTTTCTTAGATTAGGGGCATCATGCATGGAATGATCTTTCTCACTTTGAATTCAAATACTTAGATACAACTCTTATAACTCAGTCTAGAATCAATATACTCAAATATCAGATTGGGGGCATGTGTATAGAACATAGTTTCCATATGCTTAGCTACACATAGGTTGATCCTAAGGTCATCCTAAGAATATTTTATTACCTTAAAAATCTATGAAACACTATACATATATGAATTTTAAACCTCTATCCACTAGATGGAAAATAAATGTAAAATACTAGTTGAGAAACATAAAGGTTATTAATCCTTAGTCTACCCTACTTCTGCATACTACAATCTACAATTTCCCTAAGAACAAATTTTATAGATTTCCAATCTCAAGCATACTAAGGAATTAAATAAAAATATCATTATAACATCACTTTCACTTAAAATATCACTTATGTGGGAGAGATGCACCAGAATTTATCCCTCATATGAGTATTGGTATGTAGAAAACTCTCTTCACAATTGGGTGTTGAGGATGTCCATCCTATCTGACTAATGAACACAAATTTTTAGCTCATGCATTACTTACAAGGATGATTAGGTTTAGCATCATAAATTAATTATTATAGGCAAAATATAGAGTTTTAGACTTCATTCTCATAAGAACAAAACCATAAAAAAATAGGAGTAGGTGCACCCATAATTTAGGAACAATCCTACACATAGGACAATAATGCCATTTTCAAGACACTATGGCCACATGACACTATTTTCCAAGTGTGTGGCTACTATCCAAGAGAGGATTTGACATAAAGATATATTAACAACACTTAGACTTACTTGTATCCTAATTTTTAGCACTTAGATCTTCTATATCAGGTGTTTTCTAGATAAGTCTTTAATTGCACATATTTTTTACTATTTTTAGAAAATCAAATTTTGTAATAAATCAGTTGTTATTTATTACATATTATTTCACTAATTTAGACTACTCAGTGCTTTAATAAAATTTATGATTTACTTTGGCTGAACCCTAAAATATTAAAATAACTTGATTTCAAACTAAAATTGGGTGATCATACACATATGTGACCCAAATCATCCACATTTATCCTCATCACAATTGGATATGGTAATTTTTTAAATAGTTTTTGGCATATGAGGGACTTAATCACAAGTGAAATTAACATAAATATTTGGTTGGGTGAGAGTGGATCACCAATGTGACTTATGTTTTCCCAATCACATCACTTTGGCTTGAATTTGAAGTGAATTAGGGTGACCATGCACAATTGTGCCTAAAACTATTTGCATTTCTCTGATCATAAGTGGATATATTATTATTGTGTCACTTTTATCCTCTAAAAGAACTAATCATAAGTAAAATTAACATAAATTGGTGATTGGATATATAATATTCATAATGAGACTTATGTTCCCATAATCATACATTATTTTCATAAATTTTACAAAAATAAAGTGACCATGAGTAAATGTGCCTAAATTTGTTAGCATTTATGTTGGTCCTAAGTGGATATGGTGTTTTTGTTTCACTTTTCACTTATAGGTGACCTAATATCAAGTAAAATCATAATAACATGGTGGCTAGGTGTCTATGGGTCACTAATATGACCTATGTTTCCATATGCACACCACTTTAGCATGAATTTAAATAGAATTGGGGTGAAGATACACAAATGTGACCCAAAATTTCCCCATTTACACTATTTATAAATGATTATGGCATAATTTTATCACTTTTATCATGTAAGGGACTTAATCATATGTAAAATTGACATAAAGGGGTTTGTGGGTGTGCACTGGTTTGTAAAATTTAATTTTGAGAAACCTAGAATTCCTAAAAATGTCAACAAATGATATAAAAGGCCCCAAAACCTTAAAAATAGTAAATTATTATCCAAAATGGACACTTTTTACAAAATTTACACCTTTAAACACTTAATTTTAATAATTAAATATTTAAAATTATTAAGCACCAACCAAATTAGGATTCTAAAAACTATTTTCCAAATCCTAACTCATGGAGATTTGAAACCAATTTTAGAAGATGAAAAGTGACCTTAATTAATTATATTTATTAAATTAAATATAAGGTATAAGTAATAAAAAATTATAAATGTAAATTTTAACTTACACTTAACATTTATTTTATTTTACAACCACCCTATCTTTTAGTTGTTCAAAATCTTTGCTTTATAACCCTTACAATCTACATACTAGCGCTAAAAATGCATATGAACATTAGGTTCAATCATATCAAAAAAACATTTACACATTTTTTAAGGTTTAGAATAAAATCATTTTCCATGAAAAATATCCTCTTTTTTTCCCCTAAATTTCTACACTTACCCATACTTAATGTTTTACTGTACATTGTAGGTCTAAGATTGAATGAAAGTAACAGAAAATGTAGGAACTAGACTATGGGTTTCTCATATTAGAAACTAGATCTTTAGGCATTCATATCTATATTTTTTTTTCTCTATTTTGGTAGAATCCATTGTGCATGTTGTCTTCTATCTCTGTGTACCATATGGAAGGTTGACTATGTGTGAAATACCTAAAAATATGTCTCCTTATCTTGAAACCTTAGGTTTGCTTTTGACACTAGGTTTTGGTCTATACAATATTAAAAAATTGAGTTGAGATTCACCCAAACACTCCTTAATTAATTGTTGATTAATCCATACATATCAAATATTTTAAAGAGGGAATTCAAAGTGCATGTAGTATTTCATGTTAGTTGAATATTTGTAGCCTAAGATTTAGATTTTGATACTTGGAAAATGGTAAGTTTAGCTTGGATTTGAGGTGTTTTAGACTTGTATAAAACCTACTAATTTTGAATAATGGATGAATTGGAAAGGATATGGAAGTCCATTTGAAAGTGTAGGTGTTTGAGTGTGATTATTAGGTGCTTGTTATATGGGTAATATGATTGTACCTATTGTGTATTTATACTAAATATTTGCATAATTTCTCACACCAATGACATAAAAAACATATAGGCTAACCCATAATAAGGATTTAAATTTTAAAAATAACCATTACTTGACACATAATGAGTTTAGAATACTAGGACCATCTTAGTCTATCAATTCTAACTAAGATGTATGAAGACTGATTTGTTAATCTATAGATAGTTTGGATATGATTTTAAGTAGGGTAGACATATATTAGGGAATTTATGTATCTAAAATATTTATCAAATCAATAAGGTCAAACCCATGAACAAAATTAAAAGTGTGAGATAAAGGCTAATAATAGCCATGTGTGTATGGAAAAATTATGCAAGGTGAAGGTAGATCAAAAATGTCATCTCCAAGTATCTAATACAAAATTTTAGTATATGTAAAGACCCCAATTTTATAATAATAATAAAATGAAATAAAAGGAAAATATATTTACCTAAGTGTGTACAAAACACTTTATTTTTACAATAAGGCTCCAAATGTGCATCTTTCTTTATGAAACTTATAGTGAACATGCAAAAAATCAATGCTCATGTATGAAATTTGAAATTTGAACTATACAAGAAAATGTTTAAACTTAAATATAAAGGGATGAATACACATGTAAGTGTTAAACCATGTTTCCCTATATATTTCCATTAGAGATAATGATTCCTTTTTCAAGATTTGGAGAACTATGCTTCATTGTTATAATAATTAGATAACTGAGAAAAATCACAATTATTAACTAAGGCAAGGACATGGGTTATGCAGATAAAATCCCTAACCCTCATTTAAAAATTGATTTATTCCTTTATTATTGAGTTTCGAATAATCCTTAGCCATATTAATCCATATAAATAATATTTTACCCCATGATGCAAAGGTGGTAGCCACATATAGGCTTGATTTGAGTAATGTCAAGGTCATTGAACTTCAAAAACATTACCTCAATATACATGAATCAACCACTATAAATTAAATTATAGATTCAAGGATGTTTTCTTCTATGTACCATCTAATATGTTTGAAATATAAACTTAAAACATGTGATTTTGAATGAAAAATGTTCATCCCCCATAATCTAAACTAATCAGTGTTAGCCTAATATAAAATTTTATACATCTATATGCTACTCTATCACAAACTTGAAAATCTGTAACTTGTATTCCTAAAAATGTGTATGCATATGCACCAAATCTATATGAATCTATGACTTTTTTAAAAACTAAAACTTGTGTTCCTATATATTGAGTGTATATGCATAACATATATCTCAAAACCTATTCCAATGTGTAAATACTTGTCACATATATGATCCTTGAAACACTATAAAATCTATGAATCCTTTAAACTATGCCAAAATCATATTATTCTAGTCATGGAACTTAAGTCTCCACGACAAACCTAATAATATTCCCCCATTTTGGGATGAGTTAAATTTATTTTAAGTCACTCATATCAAAATAAAAGGGTGAATTATATCATGCAATGTAAAATATGTAATCATGTAGGATCATGTCACCATTGGGGGAATATGCTATCATAGTAATGCATATGTTGTAAAATCATGTAAAGTGGTAATAATCATCAATGATATAAACTATATATAAGGACTAAAAATTAAATGTGTATAATGTGAATCATGGCACCACAAAAGAATGGGAGGTGCATGATATGTATTGCAACACCTAAAAGTGCAACAAACTCATCAGGCTTAATAAGCTTAGTAGACAATCATATATTAATCCACTCATAAGTATACAATATTATTTCCATTGTGCACATAATAAATACATACACAATAACACTCAATTTCAGACATGAGGCCAAGAGGCCACTTATAATGGAAAATAAAATGTCACACGCACAATGCCAAGGGATGTAAATAATGAAAAATAAATGCTATACACACAATGCCAAAGGAAAAAATTAATGGACAATAAATGTCTCACACACAAGGACATGAGCCACAAATAATGGAAAATAAATGCCATGTACATGATTCCAAGGGTTGAAAACAATAAGAAATGGTCAAACTATTATGAAAAGGAAAAAAAATGATGAAACATAGATCAAGTAATCTAGTCTACACCATCCAAGTATGTTAATTTTAGAACATAGTAAAGTAACATATGCATGAAATTTAACACTACATAGAATATGATTAATAAAAAGACATTTTCAATAAATAAATGGATCTAAACATGGTAAATGAAAAAGGTCATATAAAGATATAACTTGTATTAAAGTAACCTATGGACTAAGCTACCCCCAATATTGGCATAGATCATGGGTATATAAATTCCTTAAATTTTTTTGTATACACATAATATCTTCAAACTTTTATCACTTATTGACACTTTTTATCTTGTAAGAACCCATCGAGTCCCAATCTCTCTGAGTGCACGCCTTAAGGGGTACACTAAGAAAGGGGTCATTAAAACATTGGTGATTCATAATATTGTTGTCATGTTTTTCACTTTCCATCTATAAACTTGTATCCTAAAACAGTTTAATCTAAGATTATCCTTCTCAGTTGTACCCATTCCAATAATTTATCACATCTTTATCTTTTTTTTCCTTGCCTTAACCCCCTTTGCTAGTTGAATTTACTAGGTTGATAGGGTCGACCTTGTATAATTTTTAGCCTTTGATTATTGTACAGGGTCGATTGGGTCTACCCTATACTTTATTTTGGGTATTTTCACTTGAGATTTTTTTTATCCCTTTGGATGACCTAGCTTAGGACCTAGTGATTTATCTCTCAAAAACATACAGGGTTGACCTCATACAACCAACATATTTGGAAGGATTTAGATCAAGATTTACCTATATATACAAATTCATTTCTAAACATTTTAAGATAGATAAGTGAAGTAAAATATGTGTGAATTAACATCTACTTATTAACCATTCTACTTGAAGAATAAATCTTAGGGTTCCATACTTTATTTGGAGATATGGATCTTATCTTGTGGAGAAGTCTTTTAGATGCATAGATAGGTTCTATATCTTAGATATAATTTGGATTTATTATCCTTACATACCAAAACAATATATTTTGAAACACCTTGATCAAGGGAGAGATTGAGGTTTGACTGGTTCATCTTCAAGGTAAGTATTCCTAATTTTATTTCTCCTTTATAAGAGTAGATAGATAATGTAGTTGTGTTTCTCTCCCATGAATTAGGATTCCATATACATTGATGTGAGTATATGTCTTTTATTAATGTTTATTTTAGTTTTTTTTAGTTTCTAACCCTCACTTTGTGTCATAAGCTTTGGTGTGCACTAGATTAGATTTACTTTCTTGTTTATTAGATATAGAGTAAACATTAAACCTAGGACTCTTTTAGGTTTGTTACATGATTGTGTTAGATTTTAGGCTTTGTAACCCTTTCTATCATGGGGTATTTGATAAGTGATCCCCTAATTGGGTCTAGTGGATGCCCATCTTGGCCATGCTCTCGCTTAACAAATGTATTCCCAATCGAAAGTGTAGGTATTCTCTATCTTTTCCAAGCCAAGATTAATTTATAGACATGATACATTTTTTATTACATACATTTTGGTGAACCCAATGTGAACTAACCTTTATAGTATTTTTTTAATTATTTTTAATTATTTTATCATATATTTTCCATACTGGGTCAACTGCATCAATCCAGCTCTAACTTACATACATAGGTTTAACACATAGTCACATCAAGATGACTCAATTTTATTTATACAGTGTTTTCATTAGGTACAAAAAATATACTAGGTTGTCCCAATTGACCCTATACATTTTCAAGATTCTAGTTCAGACTACTAGGTCAACCCAATCGACCTTATACATTTTTAGGAACTCAACAATAGGTACTTGTAGAGCTTGGCCAACCCAGTCAACCTAGTTAAAAGGTTTTACAAGCATATATCAAGGTTCTTGAATAAATTTTTTCATTCTCTACATCTATGATCCACCAAGGTTCCTTTCTATCTCTATACCTCTTTATTTATAGTCTTTTATTTCCATAGTTTTTAATCTTTAAAACTACCATTGTATAGTCAACTAGATTGACCCTATCAACCTAGTTTTGTATTCTATGTTGTCTAGATAACTAAGTCAACTCTACTGACCTTGTTTATTTTCAAACCTTGATTTTGTAGAAAAGGTCATCCCTATCAACCCCATTATGTTTTCTATGCATGCACTGTTGATTATATCAACACTGTACCTTATTTCAAAGTTGGAATTAACCTTATATGATAGTAATTAGTTTACACTTTCATTTCTTGTTGTTTATATACTTAGAATAGATTACATAGTTTAATTGGGTGGTTTTAATTTAATCATTTAGTTTCACTATTTTATATTTTATGCACACATGAGCAAATCACAAAATCTAAACAAGCATTTTAACATTTGTCTACCCAAGGCCAGCCTACTCGGATTTCATCACCAAGGGGAAAGTTGATGTGATGTTTTGATCAAGTATAAAGCATGGTTAATGGTATATTATAACTAAGCACCTAAAACCCTTATTGTTATAGTGTGTGATGTAAGGGGGTAGACCCTAATACCAAGCCTATATCATTACCACTATAGATCCTTTTTATCCCAAACTACCTGAAACCATCCTTAGATTTCCTTCTAATTCCTTGCTTACAATCAACTTCCCATCACATTTAAAATAATATTCTAATAATATAACAACATTTAGATTGAACCCTTAGTTAAATTTTACTTTTCAAGTTGATTTCTTTCTCTTTGCTCAATTATATTTTGTATTACAAAAACTTGCATTAGTCAGCATTGGTGCAAGGTTTTGTGCTATGTGCCTCAATTAGATTAGCCAATGTTATTTTTTATTTCCATTTTTTTATTTATTTTCAAATTAATTGAAAAAATTATCTTGTTTCAATTCATAATATATTATAGGCTTTCTAATTTTTCTTGTTTGTTGTACTCGATTGACCCAATTGACCCTATACATTTTTCCAACCTCTATTTACTATACTGGATCAACCTAATTGACCTTGTACTATCTTTAGGCCCTATTTTATGTTCTAGGTTGACCCAATTGACTCTATATTATTTTTGTCACTTCCTATCTCTTTGTTATTTTTTTCACCCCTTTCTTGTGTGGTTATCTAGTCTTATCTCATAGTGATGACATCTTTTCAACCTTATTTTAGTCAAAAAAATTGCACAATTAAGGATTTAGATAATAACCTCACTTATTTTATTAATTCAGTTGAAACTATCCACTTTTTTCCTTCCTCTATCCTAAACCAAAACCAATAACTACACAATGTAATGTAGTTGAGGTCCTTTATTACAATCCTCTTCCCAATACCAATGTTGGGAATCTTCCACCAACTAATCCTCCTCATATCAACACCAATACCCCTCATACAAACACCAATCCACCAATTTATACATATCAACTTCTTTCATAAGTCATACAAAAAAATGAACATCATGTAAACAATCAATCAATATCAAATGATGAACATCCAACAACATTTATTAAACATGACTAGTCAACCACCTCAAGTCATCATGTCTCAACCAAATCAAATTTTTTTCCCTCCTCCTCTTAGAGATGAAAATGGGAATATCATCACTTAAACTTTAATAAATTAAAAAATGATTCAACATCTTCAAAATGAACCTTTATCCCCATTCATTACATCCATAGATATTGGAAACATTTCTTCAACTATCACATAAAATGGGACTAATGACCCTACTATCTTTCTTAAATCTTTTGGTAATCTCTATAAGGAATGGGTCCAAACTAACACCTTTTTTTACCACTAATATCTTAGAAAAAACCTTGGTTGGTGATGTAATTGAATGGTATAACCAATTCCTTAGACATTCCATCTCACAACTAGAGGATTTAGTCAATGCTTTAGTGAAGGAATTCCAACATGATGAGCTTCCTAAAAATTACCTTAGCCATTTCATCAATTCAAAACAAATTCCTAATGAATCTTCTCACACTTTCATCAAATGATAGAAGTATCTTTCTCATAAGGTGGATCATAACATGAATGATGATACTCTTTTAAAACTATTTTTCACTGCTCTTAAACCTCCTCTTCAATACAAAGATTGAGTCTTTTCACCTCAAACTTTAGATGAAGCCTTAGACCAATAAAAAAGGAAAAAATTTATTATGACTCAATTTAAAACACCTCAAACAATACTAAAGCATATTTTCAATCATTTTCTCATAACATTGATTCATACAATCCTCCCCAATCTCAAAATGGAGCATAAAATTCAACCAATTTTAACCCAACCCACCCTCCCTTGAATCTAGAACAACTAAAGAATAAATTTTCACCCTCTAAACCCATGAGATTTGATGCTTCCAAACCTCCTCCAAAATGGTACAATCTTGATAAGTTTTGTTAGTGGCTTGCTATTGTAGGTCATTCTCATGAGTCTTATCATGATCTTCACTATTTTCTTCTTTCTTCCTTGCTTGGTCTATATTTTAATCTTGGTATTCTCATAAAATAACATTATCAAGATTATCTTCAAACTTCTCAAATTCAATCTCAAGAACCACATTCAAATCAAAATAGACTACCTAATGATCAACAATAATGATCCCATACCTACACCTCATCTGCTAATTTTGTTGAAACCATAGTTGATCCTTTTCCTTAAACTAAAAAAGAAAGGATAGCTAATATGAACAACTTTAAACATGTCATTACATCCATTGAAACTCAACCTTTGAGGTCACATGAACCAAAAGAGTACCTATTTCAAATGCCTACTCCAAAGCTTATCATACATGGTTCTCCTTTACCTCCTTTACCTCTTCATACCTCTCCTACACATCCTATATCACATTCAACATCTTTAAAATCTAACAAACCAACACATTTACGTATGTACAAATACACCTACTAACCCAATGTAAATCATTTTAATAGTCTAATGTTGCCTCACTCCAACTCACATCTTGGGTTATCTTGCGATGCCCATCCACATGTCCCTTCAAACTTTATAGAATCTTTCAATGCCTATCCCTACATCCACTTACCCATTGAGGCATCTTATGATGCCCACTCTTATTCTACAATGCATGATAACAAACAAATCTAACTTCAAGAAACCATCTGAGACTTATAGACTTGTATTTCACATGCTCATATTTGATATAGATGTTAGCGTAGATCTTACTTGTTCTTTTTGTGTCATGTTTCTTTGGTTTTGTGTACTTTCTTTCCTTTAATTTCATTTTAATAGCATCATTGTTTTCCTTTACATTCTTTGGTTTTATTACACATCATATTTGGCATTTGATTTCATTTTGGTCCTTATATATCTCTTTTATTTTTGTCTTTTTTATGTTATTATTTTCCTTAGTATCTTTATGATTATTTTTTCCTTTATTTATCATTCACCCTAATGGGTTTCAATTTTGTGAGTTTGTAGTGTAATACCATGGATAGGACTTGGCCCTCTTGACAAAATACCACCTTTTTGCTTTTCCTCATTTATTTTTCACATGCTTTTTGGCACCCTCATAGGTTTATCTTTTATGAGTTACAGTGTCAGACCATGAATAGGACCTAAACCTCCTCTTAAAATTACCATCTTGTCATTCCTTTTCTAGAATATGCTTTTGATCCTTGTTCTCATATTTAGTTTTTTTACTTCTTTTTATAGATGAAATTTGCATAAAAATATATGTTAGCATGTTTTCATCCATTTCCATTATTATTATGATAAGGACTCACACTATTCTATCATTGTATCCCTTTTTTCCCTTTGTTACATTTTTTGTGATTTAAAGTAATTCAAATTATTCCATGTGTCACTCTTGATTTCCCCTTTCTTTCAATCCACATTGGATAAAACAAGGTCAAAGTCAAGATAACACTTTTATTTCACCTAGATTTATGAGACTCTTAGATCCCATGCTCTCTAAATTTCTCTCTCTTATAAACTAAGTCCCAAGTATTTAAATGAATGTCATCTTTAGCACCCATGTTTGGTATTCCAAATCCATATGGAGGAAGAATAGAAAAAGTCATCAATAAAGTTAAAATCCAAATCATTTAAATCAAAAAAGAAATTATATCTAAAAGGCAACATACAAATCTCACAAGTCAAATCACACTAAAATATATGATTACAAGGACATCTCATATCTCCAATCAAATATCAAACTCCAAAGTTAGCCTCACATAGAATCAAGGTCCATTGGGGTGCGGTAGGCCAATAGATTAGAATAGGAGAATTCAAAAAATCTATGGTGTTACCTACTTTATCACATAATTACCCAATCTTCACAATAGATTGATGAATTTGTAAGGGGTCTTAAATAATGGGGAACATCTTGTGGGAAGGTAGGTCCATTTTAATTTTCATGCATACAACCTTCAAGGGATGATCTATATACTGCATTTGTTGACGTAAGACTTATGTGGCTAAGATAAGTTCTTCAGAGTCCTTAAGGTATAAATTCCTCTTGTTTTGACAAACCTAATTTGAGAGTCTTGAATTTAATAAATATTTCCTCTACCTTAGTTTTTCCTTCGTTCCCCCCTCCATCCATTTCATTTCCCCCCTTGACAAAAACTTGTGATTCCATATTTATTTTCCCTCTTCTTTATATTCCTTCTTTTGTACCTCTTAAAAATATGCTAGCATTACTTTGTTTTAGTTTTACCTATCCTTAGAGAAAAATAACATGTTTGAGAAGCTATAGATTATAGCCTTACATCATTTACTTATCACACCATCTCATTGTCATACTAGTCATGTCATTAGGTGGTTGTGTTTTCATACATTGTATCTAAAAACAAGCACTAAGTTTGAGTATTCATGCTTTAGAGATTTTGATTTTCATTTCTCCACCAAGTTCTTGTTTGATTTTTGTTTACTTAACTTATCATACATATGCAATTTACCATTATTACATGTTTCTCTTTATGTATTCCTTATTCCTATTTGTCTCACATCTTCAATTACATTTCATTTTCAATCTTTCAATTTTTAATTTTTGCCTATCTTACATGAGATTACTTTTCCCTTTCTTACATATCTTTGTTCAAGTTTTCTTTCATGTATATTTAATTTTTCATTCATGTTTTACATGCTTCCCAACATGATCTAGTATGTTCTACATTCCTTTTTTCCATTTATGTTCTACATGCTTTCCAATATGATTTATTGTGTTGTACAATCATTTGTCATTCATTTGCCAATCATTTTACATCATATTTTCATTCATTTACCCTCAATATTTTGGTTCTCACCTTGCCTTAAAAATCATAATTTTCCAATTTTCCTAAATCCCTCATATCTTTGTCTTTACTAACTCATTTTTCACTTCCATATGCCTATCTTCTAAAAGCTTTTGATTTCTGGCTATTATTTGCACTAATCTCTATAGGTTCACCTAATGTTCTTCATGTTAGACACCTTTAATTCTCTTTCAGTCTCCTTTATCTATGGCACTAAGTTAAGTAAAGGTATGTGTTTTTCAATTCTATCCTTTTCTTTATCCTATTTTTTGCTTACTATACTTTACTTAGCATCAGTGTTATGTGTTATCATGTTCTATTCTCAAAGCACCATCTCAATTTACAATTACATGACACGTGATGAGATTATAGTTGGGAATTTGTATATAGATAATATTTTCAAAATTTTATCACTTACTAACACTTTTTATCTTGTAATAACCTCTCAAGTCTCAATCTCTCTGAGTGCATGCCTTAAGGGCTACACCAAGAAAGGGGTGGGTAGACCACTAGTGATTCATAAGATTTTAGTCTCTTTTTACACTTTCCATATACACACTTATATCCTCAAACTAGTTACCCTAAGCTTACTATTATCATTTCTACCTATTCTAATCATTTATCACATCTTTATCCTCCTTTTTCTTACCTTAACCCCTTTCACCAGTTGACTATATTAGGTCAACTGGGTCAACCCTATATAATTTTTAGCCTCTGATTATTATATAAGGTTGACTAGGTCAAACCTATACTATTTTTGGGTATTTTAACTTGAGAGTTTTGTTAGCCATTCGATCAACCTAGCTCATGACCAAGTGATTTATATTTCAAAAACATACAGGGTCGATTGGGTTGACCCAATAAAACCAACATATTTAGAAGGATTTATAGAAATATCTATCTATATATACAAGTTAATATCCAAACATTTTAAGATAGAGAATCAAATAAGAAAAATACAAATGAACATATGATTATTGACCAATCTACTTGAGGAATAAAGCTTAGGGTTCCATACTTTCTTTGGAGATACAGATCTTATCTTATGAAAAAGTCTTTTGGATGCATAGATAGGTTGTGTAGCTTAGAGCTGATTTTTCTTTGTTATCCTTACATACCACAATAATATCTTGTGAAACACCTTAGCCAAGGGAGATATTAAGGCTTGACAGGTTCATCTTCAAGGTAAGTGTTCCTAGCTTTATTTCTCCGTTGTAACTGTAGATAAATAATGCAGTTGTGCTTCTCTCCCATGCATTAGGATTTTATATACATTGATGTGAGTATATTTCTTATATTCATGTTTAGTTTAATTTGTTTTGTTTCTAACCCCAATTTTTTACCAAAATCTATGGTGTGTACTAGATTATATTTACTTTCTTATTTATTAGATATAGTGTGAACATTAAAACTATGACTATTTTAGGGTTATTGTATGATTATGTTAGACTGTAGGATTTGGAACCCTTCGTAACATGGAATTGTGAAAAGTGATCCCATAATTAGGTCTAGTGGATCCCCATCTTGGTCATTCTCCTACTTAAAAAATGTATTCCCAATCGAAAGTGTACATATGCTCTATCTTTTTTGAGATAGGATTGATTTATAAACATGATGCATTTTTGATTGCATACACTATGCATTAGTGTATCATGTGAAACATGTATTTCATGTATCTCACTCATTTATAGATCATGAAATTTATGTTCATATGAAAAATGATATACAATATACAAAATATATGATAAAAACATATGTGAATACTTTAAACTCTTAAAAATGTCATGCTTAGGTCTTAATTTTGATTTGTTTATATCTTTAAAATTTTGAAATTTGGGAATTCATTAATATAGTCAAGCCATTCTAATTAGAAGGGATTAAAAAATATAATAATGTGAGGGATTTAAATAATACATAAATATGTAAAGGTATGTGCACCAAATGTAATATCATGGAAATATGGAACAAGTGAGGGAAAGCAATGTGCCCCCACTATAAATGTGAATCATTACCTAATAGCTCAAAATATTAGGTGGGATGTGGAGGGGGATGAGGATGAATAATTGCATATGATCATAAATGTTTTTAATCATTTAAGGTAAATGGAATCCATAACATGTATAAGTATTCAATATATAGGTGTGACCATGTAAAATTATATAAAGAATGTGCACTAGAATGGTAGTAGTATGAAAGATGTATCATTATTAGCTAAATGTTAGAGATGTCCAAATCAAGATAAATGATTAAAAAGTTAAGGGTCAAGTGGAAATAAATCCAAACATTATAATAATGATAAATTCAAGAGCATACATACACATGTGTGCCATGATCGAAGAATAGAGGGAATAAGTAATCACTTAATCATGAAAAAGCTATGTACAATATATGTTATGGTAATCAACTAAGAGGACCCATGTATAGGTCATGTGTTCTGTGGTGTGAATTTTTCCAACCATGGAGAAAAATCATTAGATGTATTTGATGTGTTTGCATTATAATCTTGAAAGTAATCATGTTTTATATAATATCCACTATTACTATCATACTTAATATATCTTAGTTTAAGTTATTTGACTATAGTATATATTATTCTACATGTTCACATACAATGTTTGCAGTTAATGTGAAATAATTTTTATCTCATAAATAAATGTACTAATCTTTAGAAAATAAATAGTGTTTTTATCAATCAAATCCTATATCTTATGTCTCAATCTAAAATATATGTTTGTATAATGTCCTAAGCATCTATGATATTCATAGTATGCATTATTATCACATCCCTTGGGTGGATACCTAATCATATCCAAATTTATTGGGGAATGGAGAGATATGAGGTAATACTCAATAAATTTATATAATATCTTATGAGGATATTATGATGATCCTTCAAATTATATCTTGTGATGAATTGATTTGATATACAACATAATGGGTTATAGTAAGATGTAGTACTTCAAGAGATCATTGTCTATGAGGCAGGCATATTAATGCCCATCATACATGAACTTCACAACCTATGTAATGTATATTGTAATTACATAGAATATATCCATGGTTGGACCAAAATCATATTGTATTGTATATGATTAACATGTTTTGAAATAAGGTATATATTATCTTAGGTCTGACAATAACATTTGATGATATGGTTCCAAATGTTGGCATATATGTATTATCAAATACTTTGATGAGTTTATGTGACATGTAAATGCAATCCACATTAATTACCAATCTTTGTAACCAATTTATAATTCACCTATTTAAGTTTTAATCATTATCTATTAATACATATTTTTCATTAATACTTTTGCCTAAATATATAGTGGAATATTTTGCTTAATTTATAGTGGAGTAGAATTCCCTTCATAATAACATAATTTATTATGATGATTAAGGTGAACATCTTATGTTGTATCTATATGTATATTTTCCTCTTTAATTTTTTTATTACCTTATGATTCATATGTATCTAAGGCCTCTTCTCCCTCTATGAATGAATATAGAAATAGGCTCAATTATGCCTTGTGCATATTTTCCAAAACTATGCATATTGTATCCCCACTTTTATAAGTATATTAGTATAAAACTATATGGTTTATAATTAGTAGGTGCTAGTAGAATGCTAGATTTGATAAGGGAAGTGATGGATTCATTATAAGTAATATTTGTATCCTTTAGAGATGAACCAATCAAATGAATTATTAGAAAATATATTTAATCTATGTACAACACCTTAATTTGAAAGCCTAAAATGATTTTCATGAGGGATCATGCAATAAACATAAATGATGATGACATATGAGAAACATCTAGATAATTATACTTTATAGGGTTAGTGAGAGAAACATAATTACGTTCACTATCCACGTCACTTGACCTAACACTTCACCTTATATTAAATAAAAAATGGGAAGATATAAAAGAACCACACCTACTCCTAATATGAGGGCTAACATAGATCATTAGGGTATTAATAATAAGAACCCAAGGATAAAATAGATATTTAAAAAGTGACATCAATAGTCAGGTCTAAAAACATATTTAGATATAGAAATCTGAAACCCTAGAAAGAAGGATGACATCTTAAGTGAAGACCTAGGGTTTGGTTATGTTAAGAAAATTAGTAGGTTCACCAATATGTTTTATATTATTTTTTATTAATGAAATTTAATTAAAAATAAAATTTGAACTAATTTAGATTGTAGAATATGTTCTAATTAAACATTAATATAAATGTAAAAGGCATAATTTTATTTGACACTTGCACTTTCCATTTATGGAAAGTACTAATGGGGTTAATATGATTTTTAATATACTTCTTATATCTAAGACTGAGTATAAAAGGTATAAAAGTGGGAAACTATAATATTTTTCTTATGTATCTAAGTTCAATCTTGAGGGATGAATGTGTGTGAAATACCAAATAATATGTCTCCTTCTATTGAAACCCTAGGCCAACTGTCAACACTAGGTTTTGGTATAAAAAGGGGGAAACATGGGTTAAGCTAACCCTAATCAATTAATAACTAAGCATTTCCTACATATCTAATAATATAAATATATAAGTCAAACCACAATTAATTCTTCTTATTAGGTGAATGTGTGAGATAGTACTCCTTGAATGTATGCAACCTATGATTGGCTTTTGATAATTTTAAAATGATAACTTTTGATTGGATTTAAGTTGATTTAGATGTGATTAGGGTGTGATCCTTGTGATTAATCTATAAACTATAAAATATAAGTAAATATATTTAAATGTACAAGTGTTTGATTGTGTTTAATAGTATCTATTAGATGGGTAATAGGCTTAAACCTATTCTGTATTTATATGGGACTATTGATAATGTTTTTGATTAAAATATATAGATATATATATCATAGTGAATGTTGGTAGCTACCATAATTTGTATCTATATATATTTAAAATGTCAATAGAGAACTAGATAATGGAGTTATTCACTACTGAATATGAGGGTATTTTTTAGAAATTGTATTTTAAGCCTTTTCCTCTTAGGATCATAATAGTTTCCACTTAAAATTATAATTTGGAGCATAAGATACAAATGGTGACTTTTATGATAACCAAGTAGGATGTTTTTTTAAATGATGATAACCAAAATAATACAAAAACAATTTATCATAGAAAAGGGATCTGGTTAGCATCATTTTTTTTTCAATGTGATGCATAGAACTATCTTCTAAGTCTAGTTAGGTGTTTGAGTGGGAGGGTGGTGTTGTACCTAATTTAAAATTATGAAGTTATAGGTAGTTGATAAGTTTTTGGTTCCTTTGAGATCATTAATATTTTTTGGAGTTGAACATAGTATTTTTTTGGGGTATCCATCAATATTATTTATCATATTTGTTTCAAGAAAAAGATATAAATTTAAGTCTGATGATAATGTTGGTAGGATTATTCATATTAAAATATTTTAAATAGAGTAAGTCTTTATTAGAGCTTCCTTTAAGTCACCTTAAATTTTAAAAACAAGAAAATTTTAAAGGTCAAATTTCATCTATAAGTTAAGATAACCATATAAAGGTTATCTCTAATGCTGAATTTATATTACATATATACAAAGTCAACCTAAATACGGGGAAAAAATAGTTCAAAAGTTAACTAACCATCACATGCTAACATCACCCAAGTGACATTAACAAGTAATGATGAGGTGATGTTAGGGATCAATTAAGTATGATGTTAGTAACATCATCCTTGGTAACATTTCTAACATCATCCAGTGACTTAAGATTCATGTTTACATTTCAATTTAAGAATATCACTTTATCTAAATTTAAGTTCAAAACTTGGTCCAATTTTAATCCCATCACTAGGTTAGAATTTTAAGATTGTCACTAACTATGAATTTAAGCTCATCACTAAGTCTGAATTTAAGCCCATCACTAGATCTAAATTTTAAATCCCATTACATTAGGTTCAAGTTTAAGTGTGACACTAGGGTTGACATTAAATTGACACTAAATGTGATACTGGTTATGACTTAAAAGGAAAAATTAACTATGACTTTAAGTTTTACACCACCTCAATTTAATTTATGACTCAAGTTTGAAGTTTTTAATTTATAATTATATTTAATAATAACAATAATTTTTATTTAATTATAATTATTTAATATTATCAACTATGTAATTATAAATATATAATAAGATTGACACTAGATTGAATTAATTTTAGACTTAAGTTTGAATTTAATATTTGTAGTTATATAAAAAAAATATTTATTAGTTAATTACAATTATTTAATAAAATGTTCTTATATTATAAAATTCTATGCTAATGCAAATTGTCATAGTATACATAAAAATGAAAAAATGGTGTAATTTTAATGTTTTAAGTAGAAAATTGAATACAAACATAAATTAAACATCTATTGAAATAATAGTAAATTTAAAAAGATGATGAAAAGAGAAAATACTAATTAAAAACTCATAATAATATGATAAAAATAGTCACAAAGTCAAATGTCATGATTGAACCTAGACATTACAATCATGATCCTCATCTACATTATCCCACCACTGATCTCAACCTTAATTAGCATCAATCTCACTCACACCTACTTAACCACCTCAATGTAAACAACCTCACTACCTAAATTTTTTTTGGATTGAGAAGCATCGATTGAATTATAAAATCTTCAGTAGTCATGATCATCCCATTCATAGTTGGAAGCTCTATTCCACTTACAATCATGGATGATTTCATGTTTCACCTATATAAAACTGAATGAAACCACTATTAAAAATCTCATAAAAAATCATAAAACATAAAATAATATGCAAAATATATTACAATCAATTTAAACACTATACCTATTTTTGTTGGATTGCATTTGAACCAATTTCATTCTATATATAAGTGTAACTATAAGTACAAAATGTTGTCCTTATACCAAGGTTGGAGATGCTCATCATAATCCTCCTATTATAAAATGAAAATAAAATATTTAATGATATTGTAATAAAAAAAATTAAAATCAAACATTTATTAGTGGAAAATAATTAAAACTTAGATAATTATGAATTGAATGCATTAATCAAAGCCCACAAGACCTATGTGATTGGTCACCTTTTTCTATACTAAATTTGTGAATATGTAGCTTGTTTCTTCTAGCTTAGCTGAAATATAATTACAATATTGTCCCAATAGTCAAGCCTCCTTTAAATATTAGGCTTGTGATAAATGGGTTTATAAATAATTAAAATGTACAAAGTTGATTAGTACATTAAAATTAAGGCATATAATTCTAAAATATAAAACATAATTCCTAACAACACAAAATTTACCTCCTAACTATTTTTCCAATTTAAGTTTGGAAAGGTACATTTTAGTGTTATCTCTAGTTTATACCTCTCTCATGGTAAGCATTACTTACCCATGTTTCTATCCAACTTTAATTATAAAAAATAAGTTTTAATAAAAATTATATCATACTAAAACATTACATAACATGGAAATTATTTGTTATTCAAATAATTAAAAAAAACTTAACCTCATATAGTAGTTTACATATATGCCATACATTCTTAATTTCTTTTATCACCAAATATTTGTGTTTTTTTAATGATTTCTAGATATAAGGCATCAATATAGTATTTTGTTGCTTTCTTCACTAGAATTCTGAATGTTATTTTCCAATAATTACATCAAAACACTTGTTAACACTTCTTGTAAATATAAATCATAATAAAATATACTATTAATTTTAATTTTAAACAAAACACAATAAAATTTCAGAATATTCTTTTAATTTAAAAGATATTAATATACCTACCATTTTTGTTGAGGTACACATCCCCATAAATATTTAAGAGGATTATATTATTATTATTTCTAAAACAAGACATGTTATACCTCTCTCTGATGAGTTTACAAGGATATGTATCTCATTCACTATCTATTACTATCTCTCAAGGGGTTCGAGGTGGAGAAGGGTTAGTATAGTCATCATCCCTCACAACTCATTAAAAGTACATGGAAGGTTGGTCTAAACTGATTCATGTGGTATCTAAGTTAGGATTATAATGTAGTTGTTGAAAATGTGATGGTCTAATAAAGGTATAAGGTGAGGAATGTGGGTGGGTGGGGAGGGGAGGCATACTATAGGTACCCCCAAAAATAACGATAAATTTGTTAACCCATTCAAGCTTATCTTGAAATCAACTAAATTTTGTAATCAAAGAACTACAAATTAAATAAAAAATAAAAAAATGAGAAATTTAAATGATTTAACTACTAATTTTTTTTGAAATATTAAAAATAATAAAAAAAATGTGAACTTTCCTTAAATTTTTCAAATATGCTTTAGCTTTTCATATTTTCCATAAATTTGTTGATTTTTCCCAATCTAACAATTTTAACATAATTTTTTGAAATTTGCTTTAATTTGACCTTATTTTTTTAAATTTTTATTAAATTGCTTAAATATATTATTTTTTTAATTTGACCTAATTTTCACCATTTTTTAAAAAATTTTCTCTAAATTTGTCAAAACTTGCCTATTTTTTCAAAATTCCCCTAATTTACCACAATTTAAGAAAATTTCCCTATTTCTATCAAGTTTTCCCTCAAATTTAGAATTTTAACTATTTTAACCCAATTTCCTTATTTTTCTTGCACTTTTTAAAAAATTTATATATTGATCTAATTTTCCCAAAATTTGATAATATAACCTAATTTTCATTTTTTTTAGAATTTTTCTTATTTTTAAATTTTCCTTGTTTTTTTAAATTTTCAATACTTTAATCTAATATGTCAAAGTTTTAATAAATTTGTCTAATTTTTTGTAATCGATGGGATTTTTCATTAATCTGTTGATTTTTCCCTAATTTTTCAAATTTATCCTAGATTTTCTAAAATTTCATAATTTAATGCAATATTTTAAATTTGTCAAAGTTGCCCTTCATTTTTTGAATTTCCAATTAATGAACTTATTTTTATTACTTTTTGATAATTTATCAATTTACCATTCATATTTTGAAAATTTTCTAATTTAGAGTAGATTAATCAAATTTTGCCTCAATTTTTTGTATTTTAACTAATTTAATGTAATATTCTTTATTTTATCTAAAGTTTCATAATTCTCCCTATTTTTTGAGTTTTCCTTGAATTTGTTTATTTTCTCCTAAATTTTCAAATTTTCATCATTTTAACATTATTTATCAAATTTTACCTAAATTAGTTAATTTTTGAAATTCCCTAAGTTAATATAAATTTCATCTAAATTGGCCTATTTTTTAAAATTGATTTAAATTGTCAATTTTATTCTAAATTTTACTTATTTAACATAGTTAATTATATTTTTCAAAAGTTCCCTTATTATTATTATTATTATTTTTTTATTAATGAAAAAACAAATTACAGTTTCTCTAATTTATCTAATTTGCCTTTCATTTTATGAATTTTCATTAATTTTCCCTAAGTTAATCGCTTTTGGCCCAATTTTTTGTATTTTCACTAATTTGAGATAAGATTTCAAATTTCCTTTATTTTTTGAGTTTTCCCTAAATTATTTTTATTTTCCATAAATTTTCAATTGAACATAATTTATCAAATTTTATCTAAATAAGTTGATTTTTTGATTTCCCTAAGTTACCATAAATTTGTCAAAATTGGGCATTTTTTTGAAATCACACTAATTTGTCAAATTTTGCATATTGTTTTGAATAGTTTATTGTAATTTTTTGTTGTTTCCCTAAATATAGGAAATTTATATAATTTAACCAAAATTTAAAAGTTTCCATAAAGTTGTCAAAGTTTCCATATTGTTAGATTTTTCAATATTTTAACCTAGTTGTTCGTAATTTATGGATTTTTCTTAAAATTTGTAATGTTGTCCCTAAAATTTGGTTTTTCTATTAAATTTCTAATTTTAATATAAATTTTTAGAATTATGTTAAACCCACTTTTTACTAGTGTGGAATCCATCCAGACACATCAGGAGGTCTGGGTCTCCCCCTGGCATACACTATATAAAAGAAGATACAACAAACCAAGAAGCCAAAAAGGACCCAACCAAAAAGGTAGCAATAGAAAATAGAGTAGAAAGGGCCCAAACAAATAAAAAATAATGGCATAAAGTGTAACAACTATTTTTTCTTGGTGTAGGGACCAAACAATTTTAGATGAATAAAAAATTAGACAAAGGAAAGAACAACTAACGCATTTGAGTGGTGTGGCAACCAACTAGTTTTAACTAGATTAAAAAATAGCTTGAACTAATGGATCAAGAGGACCAAGTATCAAATAAAACCTTTAGGGTCTTAGGGGGATTAACAAACCAATTTTGATTGGATTGAGAACCAACATGGACTCTTCATACTACTAAAGGTAGATTCCACAAAGAATCTGCAACCAATTCTACAAAGGAGAACAACACCAATAAATAAAAGAACCATTAGGGTCCATAAAAGAACCAAAACCCCAAAAAAAATAGAGATACTATGTAATTAAAATGATCATGGGAGTCCCCCAAAGATCATAAAATACAAGAGAGGTTTTATAGAACAACCTATAAACTAGTCTTAAGCACAAGGGAGCGCAAGTCCCCCAACCAAGCCTTCCAAATAGAGCCAATTATTTCTAGGGTAACCAAAGAGACCCTAATCATTATAAAAGATTAATCTAATAGTCACCAAGTTAGAAGTGCCTTTTGACCATAACCCAAAATGAGTAGTCAAATCCAAATCTTGAATTTTGAAATCATAAAGACTTAGGAAAGTAACACAACAATCATCAAATATCATCATGCCCCCAAGTCATACAACCTGAGATTGAATGCTAATAGCCAAATCAAGATAATAGATCAAATTTTAGACTTCAATTCTCCCCACCAAGCATCCGTAAGTCAAGATTTTCATCAATCTATAAGAAATAGAGTAAACCTGAAGTGGGAAGAGTTCTCTTATTAAGTAGTGTTGGCTTGGTCTAACCAATCACACCTCTTAAAAATCATTCATAAAAAAATTACCTTCCTTATGAACCCTAATCATAAGCTTGAAGAAACTTCATCTTGAGCTTAATTCTAACTAGGCCATTTTCCAATAGAGGTAATTTAAAATCCAACAAAGATTGACCTCTAATGTTGAAATAGGGTAGATCCCCTAAAATGGTCACACCATAAAGTGATGATGAAATTATAAAAACAAATCTTTATAATGAGTTTAAACTTATCTTTCTTACATTAATATATCTCCCTAAATAGATCCAAACCAAAACTTGTCCAAAGGTTAGACCATATTGCCCATAAATGTAGGCCTTCCAATATGAACCATCTATGAAATTCCTCAAACTCTGAAGCCAAGATAATTTTTTCAAAACCTCTTCAATAAATAACCCATAAACCATTTTTCTTAGGATAATATCCTTGAGGATTATAATTATTCTAATAATGGATGTAGACACTCTTCTCTCAATTTACTACTCATTGATATGCCCAGACCAAAGTGTCAAAGAAACAACCTCCCAATAAAATATTGTGGGCTAAAACACCAAAATAACAACCATATTTTTTACTATAACAATCCCTAATGACAATACATAGGGTGATCACCAATGCCCAACTAGTAGTTTCATGAAAATGAGGAGCCTTATGTGCCATGCAAAGCATTGGCCTTCTAAATCATCGAAGCATCTAGCTAGAATAAAAAACTCACAATTGAAAAGGAATGAAGTACATGATAAGTCAATTGGCACAAATACTTGAGTATAAATCTTCTTCATGCTGCAATAGTTAACATTAAGTTACTCAAAAACTAAGCTAGATCATTCCTTGATCCTTGTAAGTAAGATCTTGGAGTTATCAATCGAAAAAAAATGCTTTTTGAACTAGAGAAAAGCCAACAAATTCTTGGTCATTCCAATAAGCCAAAAATAAAGTCCCATCCACCATAATGTAAAAAATAGAGCCTCATTACACTAATTTTTATGATAGAACCAATCCCAATACCAAGATATAATGAAAACAAGATCCCCAAAACTAGAATATTATATCTTATCAATAGGTAAATCTAGGTCAAAGAGAAAACATGGGCTCCTCCTCCATTCTAGGGGAGCCATAGGAGAAAACAATAAATTAGATATTTGATTATTTTTTAGAAAACAATACAAACACCACAAGTTTTGAATGGTCCTCCCTCTCAACCTCATCACCATCACCTTCATCTTCTTCACCATCTTCTTCCTCCCCTACACTAGGATTCAAAATCCCTCACCCACTCGTTTTCTTGCTAACCAAAACTTGTTTATATTTTTAACATGTAGTTTTACTATAAATTATTGAATTTTCAATAATATTTCATTTTTTTCCATATATAACTTAATTTTTAAATATTCCCTAAATTTGTAATATTTTTTGGATTTTTTCTAAATTTGTCAAAATTTCCCAATTTTTTAGAGTTTTTAATTATTTAAACTAATTTTTAAAATTGATTTAAATTTTCCTAATTGTATGTATGTGTGTGTTTGTGTGTGTGTGTGTGTGTGTGTCTATATATATATATATATATATATATATATATATATATATATATATATATATATATATATATATATATATATATATATATATATATATATATATATATATATATATATATATATAGAGAGAGAGAGAGAGAGAGAGAGAGAGAGAGAGAGAGAGAGAGAGAGAGAGAGAGAGAGAGAGAGAGAGAGAGAGAGAGAGAGAGAGAGAAAATATTGACCTCAAGCCAAAATAACATCATAGGATTGCAAGAGAAAGATTGTTCATAGAAGATAGGAGGAAAGGGATTTTAAAATAAATCAAGATCAAGGATGATGGAGTTACAAGAATCCCATAATTACCTTATAAGTACTCATTTGTGTGTGTTGAATGTCATATTCTCAAAAAGAGTAGGGATAAGTGTGTGACATATGGGGGAGGAGTTACTTGTGCAAGTAACTCCCAAATAATACAAGTGGACAAGAGAGGTGAGAGACACCTCATAAATTCAGCATAAAGTGCATTTATAATTATAATAAATACACATCTAAATAAGACTTAGATTAAGCTTGAAGGAATAAATGACCATGTTATTATTTATGCATTTTTATAGAGGATAATACTCATCAAAATATTATCTAATAACATTGGATCCTTTCTAAAATTTCTCCCTTGTATAGTGAGAGGAGTTTGTGATAAAATTATATTTATAGGTGGAAAAGTAGATAATTTAATTTTTTTCTCACTTTTTGGAGGTCTTATGATTGATTGTTTCTTTAGTCATTCCTTCAATAAAACCTCATGCTTAATTGTTAGTATAGGATAAGAAGTGACACCTTCAATAGTAATCATTTTATTTTTATGAATGAATTTTAAGCATTGTTGTAGTGTTCAATAAATTTATTTCATTTGATAAGCCATGATCTTCAAGGTAAAATATAATATATCTCATTAATCATTAATACATGAAACTAAATTAGATTGTATTAGAACCCACTATGACAAGTAACATTATTCCTCTAAGTGGTTTTATAGTGATCCCATCACATTATTTATAATTTATAGTGGTACCTAATAAATCCATTTGATAATATCTATAAAAAGGTAAGAAAATTAATTATGCAAAAATTTATAGTTGACCAATGATGAATCACAATTCCATTTATTTCCCTTAAATGTGTGATAATTAAATCTTAAATCAAAATTGGTCCAATATTATAGTAATCCTTTGTAATTTCATGATCATAGAAGATAATTGGAGGAGGCTATTTATAAATTGTATTGACCACACCTATGCATCCATCAAGTGGATGATATTTATAATCTTATGATTATTATTTCTAGGATATCATATGAACTTTTACTTGGTATTTAGGTTAAATTCCATGATTTAAAGAAGATTTGTAAATATTTCAAATGTTTATTTATTTTATCCACTTATTGATTAAAATTACAATTGAGACCCTATACTTGAATTTGATAACTTTCAATGAGGTCTTGGATATTATGTTTTAAAGTAATATATATTTTTGAAGAATGTTCATAGAATTTATGATAATCACAATATGCATTTGGATAGTAGTTATTAATAAATGATCTTGATGGATCCATCTCTCTAATAGGAGGTAAAATAATCATATTTTAATCAAGTAACCATTTAAGCACATTTTAATGAATTTCACTCAATATTTAAAATTATATTAGTTTTATTTGTTTTTACAATACTAATATGTTAGATGGTTGGTCCATCACATTCACTATATTATTTGCCTCATTCTGATATTGGAATGTATTTTCACTACTTTCATCTTCTAAAGTTGATTTACCTTAGAAGTTGGATCCACTAGGGAAAAGGGTATTATTCCCTTTTTCATGCATGTTGGCCTCTAAAATATTAATTTCATAGACTCTAATTTCATGGAAAATATCATTAAAATATGGATAAGTATTTAAGACTAATTTGTTCATAATGGGTAAAAGCAAAATTTGAGAAATTCTAATTTGTAATTTAGTATCATGTAGTTGGTGAGTCATATTTGTAACCATTTTTTTGAATATAAGCATGTATTTAGTATCAATCTCATTATATCATTATTTTAGTTGATAAGTTTGTGAAAATGTAAATAATGTGATCAATATGACTTAATTTTTTAGATGCCTATGGCCATGGGGATAGGTTTGTGTATGACATTTAAAATATGATATTAAACCTATTATAAAATTGAAAATGTGATCCCAATAAATAAAATTATGTGAATTTGTCTTAGAC